>CM044371.1:134971706-135076706 GCA_024294585.1 Vipera latastei
TTTTAAAATGGGTGGACTTCAACTCCCAGAATTCCCTAGCCAGCATGCTGGTGTCGAAATCTACTCATGGGGAATCCTGGGAGTTGGAAGTCCACCCGTCTTAAAGCATGCTGGCTGGGGCATTCTGGGACTTGAAGTCCATCCATCGTAAAGCATGCTGGCTGGGGAATTTTGGGACTTGAAGTCCACTCGTCTTAAAGCATGGCTGGCTGGGGAATTCTGGGACTTGAAGTCCACCCGTCTTAAAGCATCCTGGCTGGGGAATTCCGGGTCTTACAGGCCTCCAGCCAACCAAATCTGCAGTCTGGAAAAAGCTTCCAAACGTTCCCCTTGAAATTTCAGGTTGAAACTCGACCTGCAGCAGCTGCTGACGTCGCTGGAGGACGAAGGGCTGAAAGAGGCCTTGGAGCTATTTCTCCAGTTACAGCACGCCATTGCTCAGCTGCTGGTGAGGCTTTGAAGGGGACCCCGGCCGTCAGCGGCCCCCGGGGAGGCAGCATTTCCCAAAAGGCTTTCTAGGGAGGCCCGGTCTGCAAAGTAACCCGCTTGTTTTATTTTTGAGCCACGTGTGCGAGCCTGGGGTCTAAATGGGGAAGGTTGAAGGGGGCTGTTCTGTGGGCCAAAATCTGATCCGGTCCACCCTTCAATTCTCACAGTGACAGGGAAAAACGTACGTCTTCTGCTCACTTGTCAGTCATTCGTTAGATGATCCAGAATTCCAGTATCGTAAGGAAGTCCACAAAAAAAAAATGGCAATCTACCTACTCCTGATGTAATATTTGTGGTTACTGTAAAAAAAACACATCCATTGTTGTTTTCTCTTTCTCTCCCTTTCTCTCTCTCTCTCTCTCTCTCTCTCCCTTTCTCCCTTTCTGTCTCTCACACACACTCACTCTCACTCTTTCTTCCATTCTATCTTTCTCCCTTTCTCTCACACACTCTGGCTCTCTTTCTCTCCCTTTCTCTCTCTACCCCTTTCTTTCTCTCCTTTTCTCTTTCTCACACACTCTCAATCTTTCTCCCATTCTGTCTTTCTCTCTCCCTTTCTCACGCACTCTTTCTCTCTTTCTCTCCCTTTCTCTTTCCTTTCTCTCCTTTTCTGTCTCTCACACTCAACTCTCAATCTTTCTCTCCCTTTCTCTCTCTCTCTCTCTCTCCCTTTCTCCCTTTCTGTCTCTCACACACACTCTCACTCTTTCTTCCATTCTATCTTTCTCCCTTTCTCTCATACACTCTGGCTCTCTTTCTCTCCCGTTCTATCTTTCTCCCTTTCTCTCTCACACACACTCTCTTTATCTCCCTTTCTCTCTCTACCCCTTTCTTTCCTTTTCTCTCTCTCACACTCAACTCTCAATCTTTCTCTCCCTTTCTCTCACACACACTAACTCACTCTCTTTCTCTCTCCCTTTCTCACACACTCAAATCTCACTCTTTCCCATTCTATCTCTCCCTTTCCCTCTCTCTCTCTCCCTTTCTTTCCCTCCCTTTCTCTTCCCCTCTGTCCCTCCCTCCTAAAATTGTTTTTTTTGGGTTTTCTACAAAAGGAAAATCCTGCTGTTGCTGACATGGACATCACGGAACAGCAGTCTGACTCTGTAAGTACACCTGGCCCTCTACTTCAGGGGTCCCCAACCTGTGGGCTGTGGCACGTTTTGTGTGTGGGTGGGGGGGTGCGCATAGCCCCACTCGTGTGAGCTTTGCTGGGGTTCGCCGCCCCACTCGTGCGAGTAACGTGTGGGCATGTTTACATGCACCCCCACAAAACCATCCCTTTCCCCCCCTCCTCCCTCCCCCCTGCTCTGCTCTACTTAACCTCCAGATGTTTTAATGGCCATTTGCAGTATCAAGGGCCTTGCAACGGGTGATAAAGCACTTCTGGCTGTCATGGAAACGCCTCTCCCCTCCGTGTTTGGGGAATTCTGGGAGTTGAAGTCCGCCCGTCTTAAAAGTGGCCACGATTGAGAAACAGCTGCATAACAGTGTTAATGTTCTCTCTCTCTCTCTCTCTCTCTCACACACACACACACACACACACACACACACACACACACACAAACACACACACACCATCTTCTCTCTTCTCCAGACATCCTCGGTACACCTAGAGGCGCCTCGGCCTTCGGACGACTACGCCGCTCAGCACGCCCTCCAGCAAGCTCAGATGTCCAAGGAGCTGCTAGAGCTGAACCAAGCGCTGGCCCTCAAGGAGGCCTTGGCTCGGAAGCTGTCCCAGAGTGACCGCCAGCTGGAGCCCATCCAGTGCCAGTCCCAGGTAAGGGCTGCAGCCTCAAGCCCGGCGGGGCCAAAGCATCAGATCGCAAATTATTACAACAGGCTAACCGCCAGGCCTAGCTTTTATTTATTTATTTATTTATTCATTCATTTATGTATGTATGTATTTATTTAAACGAGCTGTGGTGGTTAGAGTGTGGTACTGCGGGCTGACTCTGCCCACTGCCAGCAGTTCGACCCTGACAGGCTCAAGGTTGGCTCGGCTTTCCGTCCTTCCGAGGTCGGTAAAAAGGAGGAGCCAGATGGTTGGGGGGCCAATAGGCTTGACTCCGTAAACCGCTCAGAGAGGGTTGCGAAAGCCCTGTGAAGAGGTGTATGAGTCTGAGGCATTCTGGGAGTTGAAGTCCACAAGTCATCAAAGGGCCAAAGTTTGAAGACTCTCGGCTTACAAGAATTGGCAAGAAGCACAAGCAGAAGAGCTGAGGGAGGGTTAGGGTTAGGGCCGGCCGGCCGGCCGGCCGGCTGGCCAGACCAAGTGGCCCTTTGTGACATCTGGGCAGTTGGACTTGAAAACCTAACCCCCCCACACACACACATATACACACACAAAGACGCCAACTTGACTTTTTTTTCCCCCCCTTTTGACAAGATCAACATCAAGAACCTGGAAGAAGAGGTGGCCAAGCTGCAGAAGGAGAAGGAGGACCTGGTCCTCGCCTTGCAGATCAACAAGAAGGACGTCACCCAAGCCAAGTGAGGAGCACGGGGCGTAATAAACCCTTAGGGCAGGGGTAGGCAACTTTGGCTCTTTTATGACTCATGGACTTCAACTCCCAGAATTCCTGAGCCGGCCTGGCTCATTATGGAAACTTCTCCATTTCTCCTCAGCATGGCTGGCTCAGGAATTCTGGGAGTTGAAGTCCACGAGTCATAAAAGAGCCAAGGTGGCCTACCCCTGCCTTAGGGGAAGGGTCTCTGAGTTGGGGGAGGGGGGGAGGGTGGTGCCGGACTTCGGACCCTCTGGCTCCGATCTCCATTCAGGCTGAGCGAACGTCGCCGGAAACGTCTCCAGGAGCTGGAAGGGGAGATGACCGAGCTAAAGAAGAAGCTGAAGGAACAGTCAAAGTTGCTGAAGATGAAAGAGTCCAGCGAGCAGACCGTCTCCAAGCTCCACCGAGAAATCCAGGTAAACAGTATTTATTTATTTATTTATTGGGTAGTTTGTTTCCTCCAATTTTCCCCACAACAGCAGCCCCTGTGAGGTGGATTACGCTGAGAGAGAGAGAGACGGAGGGAGGAAGGGTCTGGCCCACAGTCACGCAGCCGGTTTTCATGCCTAAGGCAGGACTAGAACTCACAGGCACCTGGGGATTGTCCCCAAATTGCCCAAGTGGCTTTCATGCCTAAGGTGATACTAGAAGTCACTCTCCTGCTGATTGGCCCAAAGTCACCCAGCTGGTTTTTATGCCCAAGGCAGGACTAGAACTCACAGGCACCTGGGGATTGGCCCTAAGTCATTCAGCTGGCTTTCATGCCTAAGGCAGGACTAGAACTCACAGGTACCTGGGGATTGGCCCAAAGTCACCCAGCCGGCATACATGTCTAAGGCAGGACTAGAACTCACAGGCACCTGGGGATTGTCCCCAAATTGCCCAAGTGGCTTTCATGCCTAAGGTGATACTAGAAGTCACTCTCCTGCTGATTGGCCCAAAGTCACCCAGCTGGTTTTTATGCCCAAGGCAGGACTAGAACTCAGGCACCTGGGGATTGGCCCAAAGTCATTCAGCTGGTTTTCATGCCTAAGGCAGGACTTGAACTCACAGGTACCTGGTGATTGGCCCAAAGTCACCCAGGTGGCTTTCATGCCTAAGGCAGAACTAGAACTCACTGTCACTTGGTAATTGGCCCAAAGTCACCCAGCTGAGTGTACACCTTGGGATATTAAAAAAGGAAAACAAATACCTAGATGTGTACAGGACACGTATTTGCGTGTCTACGACACAACTGAAATTTGGAAGCCTGCTCCTTTAATTATGGAAGATGAATGTGGCTAGTGACACAATCCATCCCCCAAAGCCTGTGGGTAAAAACGTGAGGCATTTTTTTTTACCGACAAAATGCCTCACGTTTACCTGTCGCCTCTCTTTTAAGCACGGTTTCCTCAGTTTGAACTAGAACTCTTTTATCTACCATTCTCCTAAAAAAATCCCTTTTCTCAACTTGTTAGTCCATGAAAAACCAACGCATTCAGCTGATTCGGCAGATGAAAGAAGACGCCGAGAAATTCCGGCAGTTGAAGCAGCAGAAGGACAAGGAGGTCATCCAGCTGAAGGCCCAGGTGAGCTGGACGCTTGGACATTCATTCCCACACGGAAGCAGCTTAAAATCAGCTGGCCTGGCACAGATCCCAAACTCTGTTTCCATTCTATTCCATCCCACCCCATTCCTTATTTTATTATTCTATTCTATTCCATTCCATTCCTTATTTTATTATTCTATTCTATTCCATTCCATTCCATTCAATATATTCTATTCTATTCCATTCCATCTCATTCCATTCCTTATTTTATTCTATTCCATTCCATTCCTTATTTTATTCTATTCTATTCCATTCCATTCCATTCAATATATTCTATTCTATTCCATTCCATCTCATTCCATTCCTTATTTTATTCTATTCCATTCCATTCCTTATTTTATTATTCTATTCTATTCCATTCCATTCCTTATTTTATTATTCTATTCTATTCCATTCTATTCCATTCAATATATTCTATTCTATTCCATTCCATCTTATTCCATTCCTTATTTTATTCTATTCTATTCCATTCCATTCCATTCAATATATTCTATTCTATTCTATTCCATCTCATTCCATTCCTTATTTTATTCTATTCTATTCCATTTCATCTCATTCCATTCCTTATTTTTTTATTCTATTCTATTCCATTCCATTCCATTCAATATATTCTATTCTATTCCATTCCATCTCATTCCACTCCTTATTTTATTCTATTCCATTCCATTCCTTATTTTTTTATTCTATTCTATTCCATTCCATTCCATTCCATTCAATGTATTCTATTCTATTCCATTCCATCTCATTCCATTCCTTATTTTATTCTATTCCATTCCATTCCTTATTTTATTATTCTATTCTATTCCATTCCATCTCATTCCATTCCTTATTTTATTATTCTATTCCATTCCATTCCTTATTTTATTCTATTCCATTCCATTCCTTATTTTATTATTCTATTCTATTCTATTCCATTCCACTCCATTCTATTCTAAATACAAGGCATTGCTGGGCGATTTTGGTTTGCACTGTCAGTGAGTACCTACACTATTCAAAGCACATAGTTCGCTTCTTACAGCCATTTGTTTAGTGGCCATTCGGAGTTGCAACGGCCCTGAGAAGACTTATGACGTTTTTTCACACTTACGACCGTTGCAGCATCCCCCTGGTGACGTCATTAAAATTTGGACGTTTGGCAACTGGCATGTCTTTATGACGGCTGCAGGGTCCCTCGCAAGCAAAGTCGATGGGGGAAGCCAGATTCGCTTCACAACTGCGTTACTAACTTAACCACGGCAGTGATTCACTTAACAGCCGTGGCCAAGAAAGGTCGTAAAATGAGACAAAAGTTGCTGAACACCTGTCTTGCTTAAAAACAGAACTTTGGGGTTTGCGAAAGGGGATCCCATGACCCCAGGACACTGCAACTGTCATAAATACGAACAACGTTTCGCTTCTCATCCAGGAAGCTTTTGATTCATCTAGCCCTGCCTTTCTCACGATGTGCTCTGCATATAAGTTAAATAGGCAGGGCGACAGACTCTAAGCCAGGGGTCGGCAACCTCGGCTCTTTTATGACTCGTGGACTTCAACTCCCAGAATTCCTGAGCCCGCATAGCTGGCTCAGGAATTCTGGGAGTTGAAGTCCACGAGTCATAAAAGAGCCGAGGTTGCCGACCCCTGCTCTAAGCTAATCAAATCTAATCTTGTCTCCTTCCTCAGGATCGCAAGCGGCAGTACGAACTGGTCAAGCTGGAGCAGGACTTCCAAAAACAGGCCGCCGTCCTCCGACGCAAAGCCGAAGAAGTGAGGGACCGCCGACACCGTCTCCTTTTCCTCTTTCAGAAGCCCCCCCACCCCACCCCCGTGTTTCCCCTTAAAATAACTGCTAATGCAGGTAGCCCTCGGCTTACAACGTTTCATTTAGTGACCGTTCCAAGTTACAGCGGTAAGCGAAAAAAGCGACCTACGACCGTTTTTTCACACTTAACGACCGTTCCCCAGGATCAAAATTGGCACGCTTGGCACACTGACTCGTGTTGACGACGGTCGCAGCGTCCCCGGGGGTCACGTGATCATCTTTTGCGACCTTCTGTTTGGGGCAGCCGGATTCACTTAACAACAATGTTACTAACTTAACACCAGCAGTGATTCACTTAGCAACTATAGCAAGGAAGGTCGTAAAAACAGCAAAATTCACTCAGCCAATGTCTTAACGTAGCAGCAAAAATTTGGGGCTCCATTGTGGTCGTAAGTCGAGAACTACCTGTCTGGCGGGGAGGGGTTTGCCAAAACATTCCATAGCAAACAGTGGGTTCGCTTAATGACTGAGGTGTTCACTTAACGACTGCAACACTTGCGTCATTAAACCCCCCCCCCCCCCAGAAAGGTTGGCCAAGTGAGTGGTGCGCATCACGATCGTAATGTGCAGGCTTCATTACCGTCGTAAATCGAAGGCAGCCTCTGACTCCTGGCCTTACAGGTGGTCCTCAACCTACGACCACAATGGACACCCAAATTTTTGCAGCTAACTGAGACAGGTCTTCAGTGAGTTTTTGCCCCTTTTTACAGGTGTTTTTTTTTTTTTGCCACAGTTGCTGATGAATTGCTGTAGTTGTTAAACCATGACTAACCCAGTTTTTACGGGGAATCTGGCTTCCCTTTTGACTTTGCTTGTCAGAAAGTCGCAGTGAGTCCAGATGACACTTGAAAGTTTCCCACTCTAAGTCCACCAGGCAAAAAGAAATTCACAATATGAGAGGGTTGACGAGGCGAGAAAAGTCCAGCGTTCACAAGGCACGATCCAAGTCAGGGCACGGTGTCAATTCCAAAGCGAGGCAGGAATTGCAGCGGCCAGAAAACACACAGCTAGGAAATGAACCACGTTGTTCCCAGCATCGCCTCCATCTGTCTAGTGTGCTAAATAGCCAGCTTCCAGTGCAGCCCATCAAGAAGGGTGAGGTTGCCTCCTCATGAGTTATCTGGCTGACCTCTGCTCCTGCCTTTTCTCTGACCTGCCTGTTCTTGGATAAGGTGCAGAAGGCAGTTCCTGTTTGAATAGGAGTAGAGCAGAACAGAACAATAATAGAATAGAAAAAAGAAAGGAAATAAGGAATAGAATAGAAATAAGGAATAAAATAGAATGTAAATAAGGAATAGAATAGAATAATAGAACAGAATAGAATTAATAGAATAGAATAGAAATAAGGAATAGAATAGAAATAAGGAATAAAATAGAATAATAGAATAGAATAGAATTAATGGAATAGAGTAGAATTATCGAACAGAATAGAATTGAATAATAGAATAGAATAGTATGCAATAGAATAGAAATAGAGTAGAATAGAAAATATTGTCACTTTAAATGTACATTAATCAGCATACATTAAAATGAAACTGTTGCATTCAGCTCTCAAAAAAATACAATTATGCATTTACCCACATAATGTAAACATACATGACACGGAGAAACATCACAGTCTAGTTTGGCATAAGGAACAAAGCTGTTACAGAATCTAGTCGTTCTATAAATACTTTGAAACCTCCTTCTAGAGGGGAGCAACAGAAACAGACCATGAGGTGAGGGTGTGTGGAGTCTCTAACAATGCTCCGAGCTATAAGCGCTTGTAAGCCCTGTCCTGTATGGTGGGAAGCGAGCTTCCTACAACCTTCTCGGCTGTCCTTGCCCCCCCTCTTCCACCTGGGGCTCTGCCGCTAGCAAACTAGGCAGCGGTGCGGTTCGTTCCGACTCACTTGTTCCTCGTCCCTCGACTGGCTGCCAACCGTTGTAAGTCGAGGACTGCCCTGCAAGGCTCCTCCTCCCTCCTTCCAAGCTTCTGACCTCTGCCGTCCTTCCCAGGCTGCCGCGGCTAACAAGCGCTTGAAGGACGCCCTCCAGAAGCAGCACGAAGCCGGGACGAAGCGAAAGGCCCTTCAGAGCCGGGGACTGGAAGCAGTCGCTGCCCGGGTGAAGGTGAGGCTCCAGGAATGGCCTTCTGGCTCCTTAGATCCCCTCGGATTCCCAGCAGCTGGGGTCCATGCGGGTACTGGATGATGGGAAGGGTGGCCCAGATTCCCATGGACCCCGGGGCGCCAAGATCCTCTCCTTCCGTCCCAGAACTGGCTGATGAATGAAGTGGAAGTCCTGGTGAGCATAGAAGAAGCCCGCCATCATCTGAACGATCTTCTGGACGACCGCCGGACGTTGGCCAAGGAGATTGCGCTGCTGAAAGAGAAGCACGAGGCCGGAGAGGTCCTCCCGTCCAAATACAGGGTGAGCAATACAGGAGCCCGGTGGGGGGGGGGAAGGGCGGGGGGGGGTTCCTTCCCTCTCAATCCAGGCCTTTGTAAGCGGCCTGGGAGGTGATTCCCTTCCCATTTCCTGGCTTTAAAGGAATTTCGCCCCACCCAAATCAGCCTTTTGGGGGGTTCCTTCTGGTGCTTGACGATCCCTCTCGTTTCCCCCCCTCCCCCCCAGCGACGCACGTTTTCCTACAAATCCATGGAAATCAACCATTCCATCAGCAAGCAGATCGAGAGCCTGGAGACCGAAATGGAGCTCAGGTAAGAGAAATCGAGAAGCCGGCTTCTTCAGTCCGGGGGTTTGTCGACCTCGGCCCCTTTAAAACCCGCGGACTTCAACTCCCAGGATTCCCCAGCAGGTTTTCTGGGAGGTTGAAGTCCAAAAGTTGGAAGTCTTAAAAGGGGCCAAGGTTGGCAAACCCTGCCTTAGATGACCAAAAATCCAAATATGGAAGAGACGCAAGCGTTACGAACGACAGCTGGACCACCTCCGTAGGCGCAAAGCAGGACAGGCTAGCAGCAACCATCAACCCGTGGAACGCCTTGCCTCCAGAGGTGGTGGGTGCTCCATCACTGCAGGCTTTCAAGAAGAGATTGGACAGGCATATGTCTGAAATGGCTTAGGGCCGGGGTCTTCAAACCTGGCCCTTTGATGACTTGTGGACTTCAACTCCCAGAATTCCTCAGCCAGCGTGCAAAGCATTATGGTGTGGTATATAAGTCTATTGCTACTGCTCTTCGTTTCCTTTCCTTCCTTCCTTCCTTCCTCCCTTTCCATTGCTCCTTCCTTACTTCCTCCCTCCCTTCACCCTCTCCTTCCTCCCCCCCTCCCTTTTTTCCATTGCCCGCCTTCCTTCCTTCCTTCCTTCCTTCCTTCCTTCCTTCCTTCCTTCCTTCCTTCCTTCCTTCCTTCCTTCCTTCCTCATTTCCATTGCCCTCTCCTTTCTTTCCTTTCCTTTCTTTCCTTCCCTCCCTCCTTCCTTCCTTCTGGTTAGAATGCAGTATTACAGGCAAGCTGCCGACTGCCAACAGTTCGATCCTGACCGGCTCGAGGTTGACTCAACCTTCCATCCTTCCATGGTCGGTAAAACGAAGACCCAGATTGTTGGGGGCAAGAGGCTGACTCCGTAAACCGTGGTACAGGGTGACGCGGTCTCTAAGCCTTAAGTGCTGTTGCTCGTGCCCACCAACCCTTTGACCCCGTTCCACAGGAGTGCCCAGATTGCCGATCTGCAGCAGAAGTTGCTGGACGCCGAGAGCGGCGACCGGGCCAAACAGCGCTGGGAAAACATTGCCACCATATCCGAAGCCAAGTGCGCCATCAAGTACCTGATTGGGGAAGTAAGTTTTGGGGGCTGCAGAGAAGCCAGGGGCCACTCCAGAAAGGGCCCCGCCAACCCGCCTGGCCCCAGGACGTGGCTGGTTGGTACCTTCAAGAGGAGGTCCAAAGCTTCGCTGGTCCTCTGCTGGTCAAGAGGTGTGTTGGGTGTGGGTGTGGCCAGAAGCTCTCCTAATGTCCTCCCCTTGTATTAAATTTCCTTGCTCCCCAAAAAAAGCTGGTCTCCTCCAAAGTCGAAAACGGGAAGTTGGAGAGTCGGCTCCAGCAGAACAAAACCTCCTGCGCCGACGTGCACAAGATGCTTCTGGAAGAGCGGAAGGGGGCCGCCGAGGCGGAGGGCGAGCTGGAGAGACGCCTGGTCCAGGTGGAGGAGGAGTACCAGGAGAAGGTGCGGCCCGGACAAAAAGAGGATGGGAATTCTCCGTCATCCAGGTTGTCCCAAACATGCTTTTCCTCCCCCCCTTTTCAGGAGGCAACTGGACTTCTTCCTTTGTTCTTTGAAGATGTTTCGCTTCTCACCCAGGAAGCTTCTTCAGTTCTGGCTAAATGGTGGGGAACGGAAGGATTTGTACTCCTTGCAGACACCTGGTCATTTGCATTCTTTCGGAGAGCCGTTGAGGCCACTTGGAGGTTTACCTGTATGCTCAGGGTCACCTGAGTGGTGCAAATAGGTGTGGAGCCTTCTTGGAACTGCTGAAAGGGCCGTGTTGTAGACAGGAGATGGATGGCGCCGTGTCCTTCCCCCTCTGTTGAGGGAGGGCTGTTCAGTTTTGACCTAGATGGCCTCTTTGACCCCTCTTCCAAACCAGCGGTCCTCTCTGTCCAAAATGTGGACCCTGAGGACACAGCTAAACCTCCAAGTGGCCTCAACTGCTCTCTAAAAGAAGGCAAAGGAGCAGCTGTCTGCAAAGGAGTATAAATCCTTTCATTCTCCACCATGCAGTCAGAACCTGAGGAAGCTTCTGGGATGAGAAGCGAAACCTCTTCAAAGAAAAAAAACAAAAAAGTCTTGTTGCCTCCTGAAAAAAAGCACCTTTGGGACACACACACACACACACACACTTGTTTGCAGAAATGTCGCAATAGGTAACGCAGTGACCCCCCCCTTGAAAGTGCTGGACCTTGTTTTCGAAGAACAGGAATCGTCAGGTCGTCCTTGACTTCTGAGCACAATTGACCCACCAATTTCCGTTGCTAAGCAGGACAGTTTCAGCCAGCTTTGTCCCGTTTTGTGACCTTTCTTGCCACCGTTGCTAAGTGAATCACTGCCATCGCTAAGTTGGCGCAGGCCATCCGCAACTTACAATAGCATGGGGATGGGTGGGTGGAAGCGACTTAGGACCCGTTCTTCACGCTTAACGACCGTGTCGCAGCCTCCTCACGGTCAGGTCATCGAAATTCGGACACTTGGCAATGGCCCCCTATTTACGACAGTCGCAGTACCCTCCCCGTGCAATCCTCCCCCTTTCCCCCCCCCGACCTTCTGATAAGCAAAGCCGACGGCGGAAACCAGGTTCACTTAACCACCGGGCTACTCATTTAACGATGGCAGTTTACACGTGTGGCCAGAAAAGTCGTAAAACAGAGGGGGTGGATTCACTTTTTAACACGACACCTAACTTTGGGGCTCAATTGCGGTCGTACGTTGAGGACTAATATGAGCAGCAGTCTTCCAACTTGGCCCTTTGATGATTTGTGGACTTCCAGAAATCCTCAGCCAGCGTGAGGGAATTATGACCCCTTTATGACTTGTGGACTTCAACGCCCAGAATTCCTCAGTCGGCCGTGCCTGGCTGAGGAATTCTGGGAGTTGAAGTCCACAAGCAGGGGTCTTCAAACATGGCCCATTTATGACTTGAGGACTTCAACTCCCAAAATTCCTCAGCCGGCCGGCCTGGCTGAGGAATTCTGGGAGTTGAAGTCCACAAGTCATCAAAGGGTCATAGTTCCCTCACACTGGCTGAGGAATTCTGGGAGTTGAAGTCCACCAGCAGGGGACTCAGAAGCTGGCTTGGAGCTGGAATTCTCTTAAGACGAGGGAGAAAGCCCATTGAAGCTGTGGATTATGGGAGCTCCACTTCCTGCTCGGCTTCGCCTTCTCTTGCCAAACGCTGCCACCGTCTTTCCCTTGGACAGATTCTCTACCTGCTCAGCCAAGTCCAGCAAAAGGAAGAAGCTGAGAAAAAGCTGGAAACCTCCATTTCCGAACGGGAACAGCAGCTTCTCGAGCGCCTCAGATTCCAGGTAAGAGGAGCGGGGGAGGGGGGGCTGCGATGGCTTTAAATCGGGCGGGGGAGGGGGGGCTTGATAGCGTTTCAGGACAAGAGGTAAGATCCAGAGAGTCCTGGGTTGGTCGCTGCCGAGGTTTCAGGGCGTAAAGGATTCCTTGTCGGTGGGAGGGAGGGAAGGAGAAAGGGAGGGAGGAAAGAGGGAAGGAAGGAAGGAAATAGGGATGGAGAAAGGGAGGCAGGGAGGAAAAAGGAAGAATGGAAAGAGTGGAAGGGAAGGAAGGAAAAGAATTGGGAGAAGGAAAGAAGAAAGGAAGGAAAAGAGAAGGAAAGAGGGAAGGAAGGAAATAGGGAGGGAGGCAGGGAGGAAAAAGGAAAGGGAAGAGGGTGGAAGGGAAGGAAGGAAGGAAGGAAATGAATTGGGAGAAGGAAGGAAGGGAATAGGGAGGGATGGAGAAAGGGAGGCAGGGAGGAAAAAGGAAGAATGGAAAGTGGAAGGGAAGGAAGGAAAAAGGAAGGAAATGAATTGGGAGAAGGAAGGAAAGAGGGAAGGAAGGAAATAGGGAGGGAGGCAGGGAGGAAAAAGGAAAGGGAAGAGGGGGGAAGGGAAGGAAGGAAAATTAAGGAAATGAATTGGGAGAAGAAGGAAGGAAGACAAGAAAGAGGAAGGAAAGAGGAAGAAAGGGAAGAGGGTGGAAGGGAAGGAAGGAAGGAAATGAATTGGGAGAAGATGAAGGAAGGGAAAAGGAAAGAAAGAACGAACCTTGGAGGGCTCTGGTTTAGTTTACGGAGAGGACTTAGGGCTACAACGGGGCCCCAGATTCCCATTCCTAAGGCAGACGGGTTCCCTGATTTTTTTTGCCCCATTTTACCACCTTTCTTACCACAGTTGTTAAGGGAATCGCTGCCGTCGTTAAGCGAGCCACACGGTTCTTAAGCGAATCCGGCTTCTCTCCCCCCCCCCCCCTTGACTTGGCTTGCCGGAAGGTGTCCAAAGGAGAAATCCTTTTTTTTTGGGGGGGGGGGGGGAAACGACACTGCCACCGTCCTAAGTCCGTGCCAGTTGCCAAGCCTCTTTGAGTTTTGACCACGTGAGCGCGGGCGATGCTGAAAAAAAAACGGTCGTTAAGTGTGAAAAGGTGTCCCTTTTTCCCCACCGCCGCTGTTGGGACCGGTCGCTAAACGAACCCTTCTGAGTTGAGGACCGCCCCTGCAGGCTAGTGGCCCAAAGGCTTGAGTGTCAGTGGCGGGGGGGGGGGCACGAGGTTGCTCCCGCCGTTGTGAAGCGAAACGGTCGCTAAACGAATAAGCCGGCCTTTTCTTTCTTTCTGTTCCTCGTGCTTCTCCCCCCTTCGGCGGCCGGCAGGACGAGGAGCTGGGAAAAATGCAAGAGGTGTTTGAGAAGAACCAGCAGCTCTGCGAAGAGCTGGAGACGCTCAAACAGGTGAGTCCAAAGAAGGGCCTCACCTGTACGGACAGGTAGCCACGTCTTTATCCGGGCAAAAACCACCCAGCCTTTCTCTTTCCTCCCGCAGAAGCTGACCATTCTCCAGGCTGCCAGCGGGCGGAAGATCTACCAGGTGAATCCCGGCCTTGGAGATAGTCCCGAATCTCCTTTTGATTATGTCCCTCCCAAGGTGGGTGTTCTCGTGTGCGTGTGTGTTTGTGTGTGTGTCTCCCGAGGGCTGGCCAGTTCCGCAGGGCTTAGAAATAGGGAAGTTTATCATATTTCCACTGTCCCGGTTACTGCTAAAACAGCAGCCGCGTAACGATCGGACGTAGGAGCGACCGTGTTGCCTAAAAAATCGAGGTCTTTTAAGACCATGTTGTTGTTGTTATTATTTATTCAATGTATTTGCCGCCCATCTCCTCACAAGAATTCCCCAGCCAGCCTGCTTTAAAATGTGCGGACTTCAACTCCCAGAATTCCCCAGCCAGCATGCTTTATGATGGGTGGACTTCAACTCCCAGAATTCCCCAGCCAGCATGCTTTATGATGGCTGGACTTCAAGTCCCAGAATTCCCCAGCCAGCATGCTTTATGATGGGTGGACTTCAAGTCCCAGAATTCCCCAGCCAGCATGCTTTATGATGGGTGGACTTTTCCCAGAATTCCCCATCCCGCATGCTTTAAAATGTGTGGGCTTCAACTCCCAGAATTCCCTAGCCAGCATGCTTTTAAGATAGGTGGACTTCCGCTGCCAGAATTCCTTAGCCAGGCTGCTTTAAAATGGATACGCTTCAATTCCCAGAATTCCCCAGCCAGTATGCTTTAAGCTGTATGCAATGAAATTTCATTTTGATGTATGCCGATTGGTGTACATTCAAAGTGACAATAAAGTTATCATTATCAACTCCAGAATTCCCCAGCTAGGATGGCTGGCTGAGGAATTCTGGGAGTTGAAGTCCACCCCTCTTAAAGTCGCAGAGATTGAGAAACACCATCTTAGTCTGTAGCTCTGTGCTTCAAGGCTGCCCATAGTTTGCCTCAACCAGGGCTAAGCAACCTCGGCTCTTTTGTGACTCGTGGACTTCAACTCCCAGAATTCCTGAGCCAGCCAGGCTGAGGAGAAGGAGAGGTTTCCAAGCTGAGCCATGGCTGGCTCAGGAATTCTGGGAGTTGAAGTCCACGAGTCACGAAGGGGCCAAAGTTTCCCTCATGCTGGCTCAGGAATTCTGGGAGTTGAAGTCCACAAGTCACAAAGGGGCCAAAGTTTCTCTCATGCTGGCTCAGGAATTCTGGGAGTTGAAGTCCACAAGTCATAAAAGGGCCAAGCTTGCCTACCCCTGGCCTAAACTAACCCTCTGAAGTAATCTTTGCCCTTCCTTTGGTGTAACAACTTTCTTCCCTCCTCCTTCAGCTGAAGCCTCGCCGGATGACCACCGCGAAACCAAAATCCGAAATCAGTCTCGAAGACCCCTTCTCCGAATCCTCTGAGTCGGGAGAAGAAGCGGAGGACGAGTGGGTGCCGGCCAAAATTGCCCGAGGCCTGAGGAAGAGCATTTTAGGGGTACGTAACAGGGAGAAATCATCCTTCATGTCACTGTCCTCAATTCTCCAGGAGACTGCTCTTGAATATGGAGGCTCGCTTTTTCTGTCTTATCTGTCAGCCGCTGAGTCGAGTTCCTTTCTTTCCCTACTGAAAGGCGGGCCAGCCAGGTTGGTCTAAGCTGGGGGTCTTCGAACTTGGCCCTTGGATGACTTGCGGACTTCAACTCCCAGAATTCCTCAGCCAGGTCATAGTTCCCTCACGCTGGCTGAGGAATTCTGGGAGTTGAAGTCCACAAGTCATAAAAGAGCCAAGTTGGAAGACCCCTGGTCTAAGCCCCTTCGGCTCCAGATCTGAATCATAGGAGTATGAAATGAGTATAAAATGAATTATTTCAAGTGGACAAATGGTGTGCGCGCGCTCACGGGAGGGATCGGAAGGCCTCCATATTGCCAGGCAGGAGCGAGATGATTGGCCGGATGCTAAACTGCAATTGCTAGCAAGAATTCCCGGAGGCTGGAATTCTGTGATCACCAGGTCCTGGGATCTTTCTTTCCTTCCTTCCTTCCTTCCTTCCTTCCTTCCTTCCTTCCTTCCTTCCTTCCTTCCTTCCTTCCTTCCTTCCTTCCTTCCTTCCTTCCTTCCTTCTTTCCTTCCTTCCTTCCTTCCTTCCTTCCTATCTAACATTAAGATCTGGGTTTCTCTGTTTTTTCTTTAGATTTTTATTCTGCCCTTTTTTCCATATATAACTCAATACACCTAATACTCCCTCCTATCATTTTCTCCACAACTGTAAGGTAAGCTGGGCTGAGAAAGAGGCACAGGCTTAACGTCACCTAGTCACCTTTTATGTCTGAAGTAGGACTAGAACTCACCGTCTCCTAGTGATTGGTCCCAAATCACCCAGCTGACTTTCATGCCTAAGATGGAACTAGAACTTCCGGTTTCCTAGTGATTGGCTGCCCCAAAATCACCCAGCTGCTTTTTCATGCCTAAGGCGGGACTAGAATTCACCGTCTCCTGGTGATTGGCCCAAAGTCACCCAGCTGGCTTTCATGCCCAAGATGGAACTAGAATTTACCTTTACCTTTACTGATTGGCTGCCTAAAATCACCTAGCTACTTTTTCATGCCTAAGGCAGGAGTAGAACTCACAGTCCCTTGGTGATTGGCCCAAAGTCACCCAGCTGGTTTTTCATGCCTAAGGCAGGACTAGAACTCACCGTCTCCTGGTGATTGGCCCAAAGTCACCCAGCTGGCTTTCATGCCTAAGATGGAACTAGAACTTCTGGTTTCCTAGTGATTGCATGGCCCAAAATCACCCAGCTGCTTTTTCATGCCTAAGGCAGGACTAGAACTCACAGTCTCCTGGTGATTGGCCCAAAGTCACCCAGCTGGTTTTTCATGCCCAAGGCAGGACTAGAACTTACAGTCTCCTACTGATTGGCTGCCCCAAAATCACCCAGCCAGGTTTTCATGCCTAAGGGAGGACTAGAACTCACAGTCTCCTGGTGATTGGCCCCAAAGTCACCCAGCCAATTTTTCATGCCTAAGGCAGGACTAGAACTCGCCGTCTCCTGGTTTCCCAGCCAGCCCCTTTGCCACCACCCTAACCTGCCCCCTCCTTCGCTGTCTTCTCAGCCCACCTGCTCTTCTTCTGGCCTGGGGGGTGGGTGGGTGGGGGGAAGCGGCTTGCCTGGGTCCCAGACCTCACCCTCCCTGTTGGGTTGTGGCGTTGGTGCTTTCCTTCTCACCGTCTCTTTCCTGGTGGGGTGTGTGTCTCGCCCTCTCTCCCCCTGACTTTTCTCCTGGTGGGGGGGAATCTCCTCTAGTGCACCTGCCGAGGTCTCTGCGGGAACAAGCAGTGCGGTTGCCGGAAAAACAAACTGGCCTGCTCGGAGGACTGTCGTTGTGAGGGAGAAAAATGTCGGAACCGGGAAAATGGGTTCTTGGTGAGTGCCACCCAGTGGGGAAGCCTTGTTCTTCTTCTTGAGAGTTTGGGGGGAAAAAAATTCAGAGAAGAGGAACAAAGGTGATCCAAGGCCTGGAGACCAAAGCATACGAAGAACGGCCGCGGGACTTGGGTTTGGCCAGTCTAGAGAAAAGAAGAAATAGGGGAGACACGGTAGCAGCGTTCCGGTATTTGAGGGGCAGTTTCCAACGATGGTTGGAAACTGGTCAAAGCGAGAAGCAACCTGGAATTAAGGAGAAACTTCCTGACAGTGAGGACAATTAACCAGTGGGGCGCTTCATCTTTTTAAGAAGAGACTGGACAGTCACTTGTCTGAGATAGGATAGGTTCTCCTGCTTTGAGCAGGGGGCTGGACTAGAAGACCTCCAAGGTCCCTTCCAGCTCTATTCCTATTCTATTCCATCCCATCCCATCCTATTCTATTCCATCCCATATTTTCGCTATTCTATTCCATTCCATTCCATATTTTCTCTATTCTATTCAATTCCATTCCATATTTTCTCTATTCTATTCTATTCCATTTCATTCCATCCCATATTTTCTCTATTCTATTCAATTCCATTCCATATTTTCGCTATTCTATTCCATTCCATTCCATATTTTCTCTATTCTATTCTATTCCATCTCATTCCATCCCATATTTTCTCTATTCTATTCCATTCCATTCCATATTTTCTCTATTCTATTCAATTCCATTCCATATTTTCTCTATTCTATTCAATTCCATTCCATATTTTCACTATTCTATTCTATTCCATTCCATATTTTCACTATTCTATTCTATTCCATTCCATATTTTCTCTATTCTATTCAATTCCTTTCCATATTTTCTCTATTCTATTCTATTCCTCTTCCAGCTGTCAGAACCAAAGAAGGTTCCTGGATGAGAAGGGAAACGTCTTCAAGGAAAAACAAAAGAGACTCCAGTTGCCATTCCAGAAAAGTGTCTGTCCGGTCTCTTCTTAAAAAAACTTTAAAGAATTCCGGCGATCCACTTGCTGAAAGGAGATTTCAAAAGAGCAGAATTGATGGATCAGTTAATTAATTTTGCATGGATCCCCCTGCCCCCCCCCCCCAAAAAGGCTTTAAGAAAAAAAACGGGCGCTGCGTTGATTGGTCCATGCAAGGAAGTGATCCTTACAGGACAGCCTCTCCGCCAGTTGTAAAGTTATTCATTATTTAGTTATCAAATTTATGCGCCGTCCAGCTCGCAGTCTCAGTAAGCAGAATTGATGGATCAGTTAATTAATTTTGCATGGGTGGGAAAAAAAAGGCTTTAAGAAAAAAACAACGAGCTGCGTTGATTGGTCCATGCCAAGAAGTGATCCTTACAGGACAGGCAAAGGGTTGATTTTCCGCCAGTTGTAAAGTTATTCATTATTTAGTTATCAAATTTATGTGCCGTCCAGCTCACGGTCTCAGTAAGCAGTTTACAAATTTAAAAAAAATAATAAATCCCCACCAAATCCACAGCATTGCAGCTGATCCAACCAGGTTCATTCAGTTGGTAGATTAAAAAGTGGTGGGGGTTTTTTTTGGGGGGGGGGGGTAAGGAGAGGAAGCAGAGCCTTGCTTCCCTGAAGGGATTTTAATTTTTTCTCTGACGCGAGAAGAAAACGGGTCCTGAATTTGGGGGGGGGGGCATGAAAAAAATGTACGTGTGAGTCAGCCTTCCTGCGCTGGCAGCGTTTGCGCGCTCTTCTCTTGCGGACTCCCGATCTGCACATTTGAACGTTGAGAAAAATCTTTTCGATCCTTCCAGTGGCCCTGGCTAAATAAAGGGCCGCCAGGTGTCCAGGCCGATATCGTGGCTTGGCTTTCCTCGGTCTGCCCTCCTCCAGCGGCCAGGGGTCCCTGCTGCTCTCTGAGCTGGTTGGTTTTCTTGCAGACGTTTCACGGCCCAACAGAGTAACCTCATCCCTGCTAGAAATGTAAACCTCACTTCTAGCACACGGATGAAGTCACCCAGTTGGGTCACGAAACGTCCGCAAGAAAAGAAGCCAAGCTCAGGGACCCCACCAGGGACCCCCACAATCCTCCTCCTCCTCCCTCTTCTAGCACTGATGATGTTCCCTAGTTGGGTCACAAAACGTCTGCAAGGAAACCAGTCAAGCTCAGAGACCACCAAGGACCCCACAGTCGTTGTCCTCCTCCTCCTCTTCTTCTTCTTGTTCTTCTTCTTCTTGTTTTCTTCTTCCTCCTCCTCCTCTTCCTCTTCCCCCCTCCTCTCCTCCTTCCTCTCTCCATTCTGCAAACCCACCCACCCCTTCTAGCATTGACGATGGTACCTAGTTGGGTCACGAAACGTCTGCAAGAAAACAACCGAGCTCAGAGAGCATGGAGGACCCCCACAGTCCCCCTCCTCTTCTTCTTCTTCTCCTTCTCCTCCTCCTTCTCCTCTTCTTCTTGTTCTTCTCCTCCTCTTCTTCTCCTTCTCTTCTCCTCCTCTTCTTCTCCTTCTCCTCCTCCTCTTCTTGTTCTTCTCCTTCTCCTCTTCCTCTTCTTCTCCTCTTCTTCTTCTTCTCCTCCTCCTCCTCCTTCTTCCCCCCTCCTCTCCTCCTTCCTCTCTCCATTCTGCAAACCCACCCACCCCCTTCTAGCATTGATGATGTTCCCTAGTTGGGTCACAAAACGTCTGCAAGAAAATAACCCAGCTGAGAGAGCACCAAGGACCCCACAGTTCTCCTCCTCCCTCTTCTCTCCTCCCTCCATTCTGCAAGCTCCCCCCTCCCCCACCACTGATGACATTCCCTAGTTGGTTCAGGAGAGCACCAGGCACAGACACACACACACACACACACACACACAAACACACACACACACACACACACTTCACCCCTGAGGTACAAATCTTTTCCTCTATTGATCCTCCAGACGTGTCGGATCGCACGTCCCATTCTCCGGCCACAGGCTGTAGCAGCTGGGAACGATGGAGCTTCTCCTCCGACACATCTGGAAGTCAATTGGCCGGGAGAAACTGCCTTAAAAGTGCCCGGTGACTCCCCGTTTGTGTTGGGCAAGTTGCTCAGAGCCGGGAGAAACGGACCGGCTGGGTCTCCAGGCTGCCCCTCCTGCCCCTCTGTGGAGGGTGAGCTTGACCTGACTGACGCCCGCCTGCCTTTTCCTCCCTCCCCTTAGGAGGGGCTGCTGAGCGACGAGGCGATAGGAGACCTCCGGGAAACGACCTTCGCCCTGGAGGACCCCACCCAGGTGACCTGCGGGGACACCTTCTTTGCGCCTCCCGTCACACCAGCAACGGTACAAAGAGGCTGTCGGGGTGGGGTAAATGAATTGGGGAGGGGGCTCTGAGCTTTCACGGGCGGGCGAGGGGGCTGTGGCTTGGGGGGAAGCAAAGAGAGGCCGTTGTTTAGCAAGCCAATTGGGGATCTTTTTTTTTTTTAAAAAAAAGGCAGTCCTTGCTTTACGATGTTTCGTTTAGTGACCGAAGTTACAACGGCATTGGCAAAAAGGGACTCAGGACCGTTGTTTACACTTAAAACAACCGACGCAACGTCCCCGGGGGTCACGCGGTCAAAACCCAGAGGCTTGGCAACTGGCGTGTACTTACGACGGTTGAAGCGTGCCGGGGGAAGGGGGGGAATCGTGCGATTGGCGACCTTCTCACAAGCGAAAGTCTATGGGGGAATCCGGACTCGCTTAACAGCCTTGCGACTAGCTTAAACAGCTGCAGTGATTCGCTTAACGGCGTTGGCACAAGAAAGCTGGCAAAAATGGGCGCTTAGCAGTGGGAAACGGGCTCGACGGGGGTCATAAGCCGTGAGGACTCCCTGTAGGAAGGAGGGGGGGGCGGGAGGAACGTTGATGTGCAAGCGGAATGGGATGCATCGATGGTGCCGG
Source organism: Vipera latastei (assembly GCA_024294585.1). NCBI lineage: Eukaryota > Metazoa > Chordata > Lepidosauria > Squamata > Viperidae > Vipera > Vipera latastei. The sequence goes on from CM044371.1 coordinate 134,992,925, forward strand.
TAAGCTGGGCAGCCAGTCCTCGACTTAAGACGTAGGTTTTGAGGTGCCCAGGAAGACGGTCGTTAAAGAGGATCACGGGCGATTTTACAAGCTTCTTTTTTCACCAGAGTGTGGTAAAGCGAGTGGCTGTAGTCGTTGAGCGAATCGGTTGGTCCTTAAGTGAATCCGTTGATCTGTAATTCCCCCTTGACTTGCGTCAGCTCACGTTGTCTTTTTCTTTCTCGCTCCCTCCTTTTCTCCCTTTGACCTCTCGCTCCCTCCTTCCTTTCCTTCACTTTCCCCCTCTCCTTCCCTCCCTACCCTTTTCCCTCCGTCTTCCCCTCCCTCTCCTTTCTTCCCTCCCTCCTTTTACTTCCCTCTCCCCCCTCCCTTTCACTCTCCTTCCTTCCCCTCCCTTCCTTCCCTCCCTCCCTTTCACTCTCCTTCCCTCCTTTACTTCCCTCTCCCCCTCCCTTCTTCCCCTTTCACTCTCCTTCCTTCCCTTCCCCTCCCTCCCTTTTCTTCCCTCTTCCCCCCTCTACCTCTTTCTTCCCTCCCTCCCTTTCACTCTCCTTCCCTCTCCCCCTCCCTTCTTCCCCCTTCACTCTCCTCCCTCCCTTTCCTTCCCTTCCCTCTCCCTCTCTCCCCCTCCCACCAGGCCCAGGAAGACACCCTAAAGCTCGAATCTTTGGCAGCCCCCCAGAACGGCGCCCCGCCCCCGGGACCCTCGGAGGGCGCCATAGCCCTGCTGCCCACTCTGAAGAGGCATCGGAAGCGGCTTCTGAGCAACACCAGTCGGCTCTTCTCCGGCTGCACCCCGATCAAAGAGGGGCTGGCGGAGGGGAACGAGAAGTGAGCAGCCCGGCCACCCCCCCCCTCCCTCTTTTAACGTGTAAATATTCCCTTTTCAGGTGTATAGATTAATAAATAAAGGTTTGTAACCCAGAAGGGGCGGCTTCTTTGACTGGCTTCCATGAGCTCCAGGAGGCGGGAGGGCTTCCTCGAAGCAGACAGAAAGACGCAGACACACAAAGACACACACACACACAGAGTGGCTCTGCAAAAGCAAGGAATCAAAACTCAAAACAGCCTCTCCCAATGGGGAACCCCGCTAACTGCTCTCCGGGCTGGCGATGGTCTCAGGGTCCCCGTTGATCGAGTGTGTGTGTGGGGAGGGGTGTCCACACTGACCTGGCTGGGCTCTTGGGTGGTCCCTTAAGGCATGGGTCCTCAACCTTGGCAACTTTTAAGACTTCTGGACTTCATGTCCCAGAATTCCCCAGCTAGCCATACCTGTTTTTTTGTGTTTCTCCTATTCCCTTAAAGCGGGGGAGATTGGAGAGGAAGGGATTATAAGAGTAAGCTAAGCTTGTAAGCCGCCCTGAGTCTTCGGAGAAGGGCGGGATATAAATGGAATTAATAAAAAAAAGCGGGGCCACAATGAGTATACTGGCTGGGGAATTCTGGGAGTTGAAGTCCACAAGTCATCAAAGGGCCAGGTTGGAAGACCCCCTGCATAAGTGACATCTTGGCCCAGAGCCAGGCTGTGGAAGTTTTGTGCATTTGTGAAAGCGGTCCCCATCCTGCCACCTCCTCCGGGGATCCACCCAGCTGGAAAAGTTGGGAGACCGCTGCTCTCTAGGGCACAGCCAAATGCCATTGGGTGGGTGGATTATTTGGGGGGGGGGGGTGGCGGCTTTGCACTGGCCCCACTGAGGGTCTAACCAAGATTGCACAACACACACACACACACACACAGAGAAGCAAATCCTTCCAGCCTTAAGCCCACACACACACACAAAAAAAACACCAAATCAGTCCCAGCTCTTCTGGGGGGGGGGAGGAAAAAAACCCAAACATCTCCATTGCATTATTCCTCAGGGGGGGGGGAATGTTTAATTTAGAACAGAGCTCTCAAAGAAATAGAAATTGTGCTGTTCGCGGCAGTGACCTACAAAAAAACGGGAAAGGGGGGGGGCACATGTTTTGCAGCCAGGCCTAAGTTGACAATCCTTGCAAGCAACAGTAAGGCCTTGTCCTCTTGGGGGGGGGGATACAACGCCAAATATTCTGTCCTTTTCAGAAAACAAAGCACCAAACGAGGGGGGGACACACGACTTCCTCTCCTTTGTCAGTCTGGTCTCAGCCAGAAATGATGGATGACTTAACACACAAACACACAGGAGATAGTGGAGGGGGCTTTCCGCCACATGGGGGGGGGGGACTTCAAACGACAAAAAACGAAACGCGATTTTGCCTGAACCCAGCAGCTCCGTAGTCAAATTCCCTCCCCTTCCAAGCAAGATGGAAGACAGATAAATGCAGTTTTATCTCCTGGCTAAAACCACAGCACAGCACTGTCTTTTTACAAGGGGGCTGGGGGGGGGGCTTCAGTTCCTCCTCCTTGGAGAGCCCCCACCCCACAACACACACCTCTCCTGCCTGCAAACAGCTCAGGGTCCCTGCAGCGTAATTTTTGGGGGAAAGGACGGCCAAAGGACCCAACAACGCCAAGGTGGACCTTTTTAAATTTGGGGTGTGTCCCAGGTTGAAAATGCATCTCTGTTGGCCAGGCCTGGTTTGGCACAAGATTTTGGAAGGAGCGCGTTTTGGGGGGGTGGGGGTGCTGAGTGTGGGGGCGAAAGCTGGTCCCCCCCACGGGAGCTCATAAGGCGTCGTAATCCTCCTCTTCCTCGTGCTTGCGCTTCAAGACGTTGGGCGTCTCGCCCACGGCGCTCTGGGAGGAGACCATGTTGGTGGTGATGAGGATGTTCTTGGAGCCGATCAGCGAAGGGTTGATCAGGACGTTCTGGACGGTGGGGGTGGTGGGGGCGACTGGGGAGAGAGAGAGAGGGAAAGCGAGGATCAAGCACACGCACACAAAACACGAGATGGAGGGTTTATATATATATATAGTTGACTCAGCCTTCAGTCCTTCCCAGGTTGGTAAAACGAGGACCCAGATTGTTGGGGGCAAGAGGCTGATTCTGTAAACCACTTAGAGAGGGCTGCAAGGCATTGTGAAGTGGTATATAAGTCTATTGCTACTGCCCTTCCTTCCTTCCTTCCTTCCTTCCTTCCTTCCTTCCTTCCTTCCTTCCTTCCTTCCTTCGTAAAATGAGGACCCAGATTGTTGGAAGCAAGAGGCTGATTCTGTAAACCACTTAGAGAGGGCTGCAAGGCATTGTGAAGTGGTATATAAGTCTATTGCTACTGCCCTTCCTTCCTTCCTTCCTTCCTTCCTTCCTTCCTTCCTTCCTTCCTTCCTTCCTTCCTTCCTTCCTTCCTTCGTAAAATGAGGAGCCAGATTGTTGGAAGCAAGAGGCTGATTCTGTAATCCACTTAGAGAGGGCTGCAAGGCATTGTGAAGTGGTATATAAGTCTATTGCTACTGGTATGTAAGTGGTATATAAGTGGTATATAAGTCTATTGCTACTGCCCTTCCTTCCTTCCTCCCTTCCTTCCTTCCCAGGTCGGTAAAATGAGGACCCAGATTGTTGGAGGCAAGAGGCTGATTCTGTAAACCACTTAGGGCTGCAAGGCATTGTGAAGTGGTATATAAGTCTATTGCTACTGCCCTTCCTTCCTCCCTCCCTCCTCGTTCGTTTGTTTCCTTCCTTCTTTTCCTTCCCAGGTCGGTAAAACGAGGACTCAGATCCTCGACTTCTGCTCACCGAGTGGCTTATGACCCAGATTCGACGGCTGGGCCCTTTCCACGTTCACTCGTTCCAAATTTGGGCCCTTGGCAAGACGGATGCATTTAAACAGCCATTTGCACTGTCGAGGGGACCACATGACCTCATTTTACGGTGGTTTTGCTGTAAACTAGCACCAATTTCCCGCTTTCGGCAAAACCACGCCCAGAGCAAACCACTGGCTCTCTTAATGACCACAGCAACCGCTTTACAACCGCCAAGTTTGCTTAAGAACGACCGCAAAAAAAGAAGAAGGTAATATTGGATTGGCTGTGCGACCAATTTATTTTACAACCATGAGGACTAGAAGACCTCCACGCTCCCTTCCAACTCTATTCTGATTGATCGATGACATGTAACCCTAATGGGAGGCCGTGCTGCAGTTGTGTGTTGAGGACCACCTGTACACTCTTAAGTAACACACCCCACGTGGACCATGGCAGACAGAGCTAAACCGCTTTTTCTGGGATTGTACAAGATACGAAAACGGCTTTTCTCAACCTTGACGGCTTGAAGAAGGCTGGACAGCCGTGATGGCTGGGGAATTCTGGGCGTTGAAGTCCAGCCCTCTTCAAGCTGTCAAAGTTGATCTGACCGGATGGGATAAGAGCCTGGATTTAAAAGACAGCTTTTATGTTTTGGTTCGGTCTGAGCAGAGCTGACGTGAACCCCTTTATTTCTTCGTAGATCCAGGATTACGAGGTTCCTGTGCTTCTCCCAAAATGTCTCCACTCACTTTCTTTCCCGGATAAAGTAATGCAAACAAAAAAAAAAAAATCTCCATCCCTCTTATAATGGGCTCCAGGTTGATTCAGATCAAAATTACTATTAAAGGACTCCATAGGAAAATGGAAACGCCCTAGGACTAAGCAAAAAATAATAATAATAACAACACGTTGTTCAATAAGCACAAATGAATGGTAAGGATAGAAAAAGTAATAAAATACGTGAAAAGAAAAGGAAGAGAAGAAAAGAAAAGAAAAGAAAAAAGGGAAGGGAAGGGAAGGGAAGAGAAGAGAAGAAAAATGAAATAAAATAGAATAAAATAATAAAATAAAAATAAATAATAAAATAAAATAAAACAAAATAATCTAAAATAATAAAATAAAAATAAGATAAAAAATAAAATAAAAATAAAATAAATAAAATAAAATCATACAATAAAATAAAATAAAAAATAAATAAAACAAAATAATATAAAATAATAAAATAAATAAAACAAATAAAACAATATAAAATAATAAATAAATAAATAAAATAATAAAATAAATAAAATAAAACAATATAAAACAATAAAATAAAATAAATAAAATCATAAAATAAAATAAAAAATAAATAAATTAAATAAAACAAAATAATATAAAATAATAAAATAAAAATAAATAATAAAATAAAATAAAACAAAATAATCTAAAATAATAAAATAAAAATAAGATAAAAAATAAAATAAAAATAAAATAAATAAAATAAAATCATACAATAAAATAAAATAAAAAATAAATAAAACAAAATAATATAAAATAATAAAATAAATAAAACAAATAAAACAATATAAAATAATAAATAAATAAATAAAATAATAAAATAAATAAAATAAAACAATATAAAACAATAAAATAAAATAAATAAAATCATAAAATAAAATAAAAAATAAATAAATAAAATAAAACAAAATAATATAAAATAATAAAATAAAAATAAATAATAAAAAATAAAACAAAATAATCTAAAATAATAAAATAAAAATAAGATAAAAAATAAAATAAAAATAAAATAAATAAAATAAAATCATACAATAAAATAAAATAAAAAATAAATAAAACAAAATAATATAAAATAATAAAATAAATAAAACAAATAAAACAATATAAAATAATAAATAAATAAATAAAATAATAAAATAAATAAAACAAAACAATATAAAACAATAAAATAAAATAAATAAAATCATAAAATAAAATAAAAAATAAATAAATTAAATAAAACAAAATAATCTAAAATAATAAAATAAAAATAAAATAAAAAATAAAAATAAAAATAAAATAAATAAAATAAAATCATACAATAAAATAAAATAAAAAATAAATAAAACAAAATAATATAAAATAATAAAATAAATAAATAAAACAAATAAAACAATATAAAATAATAAATAAATAAATAAAATAATAAAATAAATAAAATAAAACAATATAAAACAATAAAATAAAATAAATAAAATCATAAAATAAAATAAAATAAAAAATAAATAAATTAAATAAAACAAAATAATATAAAATAATAAAATAAAAATAAATAATAAAATAAAATAAAATAATCTAAAATAATAAAATAAAAATAAAATAAAAAATAAAATAAAATAAAAATAAAATAAATAAAATAAAATCATACAATAAAATAAAATAAAAAATAAATAAAACAAAATAATCTAAAATAATAAAATAAATAAAACAAATAAAACAATATAAAATAATAAATAAATAAATAAAATAATAAAATAAATAAAATAAAACAATATAAAACAATAAAATAAAATAAATAAAATCATAAAATAAAATAAAAAATAAACAAATAAAATAAAACAAAATAATATAAAATAATAAAATAAAAATAAATAATAAAATAAAATAAAACAAAATAATCTAAAATAATAAAATAAAAATAAGATAAAAAATAAAATAAAAATAAAATAAATAAAATAAAATCATACAATAAAATAAAATAAAAAATAAATAAAACAAAATAATCTAAAATAATAAAATAAATAAAACAAATAAAACAATATAAAATAATAAATAAATAAATAAAATAATAAAATAAATAAAATAAAACAATATAAAACAATAAAATAAAATAAATAAAATCATAAAATAAAATAAAAAATAAATAAATAAAATAAAACAAAATAATCTAAAATAATAAAATAAAAATAAATAATAAAATAAAATAAAACAAAATAATCTAAAATAATAAAATAAAAATAAAATAAAAAATAAAAATAAAAATAAAATAAATAAAATAAAATCATACAATAAAATAAAATAAAAAATAAATAAAACAAAATAATATAAAATAATAAAATAAATAAATAAAACAAATAAAACAATATAAAATAATAAATAAATAAATAAAATAATAAAATAAATAAAATAAAACAATATAAAACAATAAAATAAAATAAATAAAATCATAAAATAAAATAAAATAAAAAATAAATAAATTAAATAAAACAAAATAATATAATAAAATAAAAATAAATAATAAAATAAAATAAAACAAAATAATCTAAAATAATAAAATAAAAATAAAATAAAAAATAAAATGAAATAAAAATAAAATAAATAAAATAAAATCATACAATAAAATAAAATAAAAAATAAATAAAACAAAATAATATAAAATAATAAAATAAATAAAACAAATAAAACAATATAAAATAATAAATAAATAAATAAAATAATAAAATAAATAAAATAAAACAATATAAAACAATAAAATAAAATAAATAAAATCATAAAATAAAATAAAAAATAAATAAATTAAATAAAACAAAATAATATAAAATAATAAAATAAAAATAAAATAAAAAATACCCTTAAGGAGTTTCCTATGTTTTCTCTCGAGGAGAACCAAAGGAAGGCAGAAGTGAGAGAACCATTTCAAGCTCAGGACAGGGTCACGGGGGGGGGGGGGGTTGTCCACCCCACCGCCTTCTCCCTTCTTCTCCCAGCCCCCCCTCCTCAAAATAACACTCAAACCCCCTCCTCACCTGATTTTACAGATGTTTGAGAGGTGGGGATCTGGACGGTAAACCTCTGTCCGGTTAGCGAGACGGGAGCCCCGACCTTGGCCGAAACGGACACCGCCTGTGCCGAAGAGGGTCCTGCAAATGGGGAAAAAAACAACCATACAAGGGGGGGGGGCAGGTCAGACCGGAAGGGCAGCAAAGGAGAGCCAAGAAGACACCCACCCACCCACCCCACCGCTGGCAAACGCAGGACTCCAGGCTCCATAAGGCTGAGAAAAATCCAGCCTCCCCAGCCAAGCCCCTCCCCACCAAGCCAATCAGCTTGCTAGCTCACCTGCTGTTTTTATCTATTTAGTAAACTTCGGTGGGTTAATTGTATATATTCTTTATTAGGTCGATTTACTTTTTTTTTTTCCAATTTCAATTTCAATTTCAACCTGCCTCCAGAAGTGCTGAATTGCTCCAACGCTGGAAGTTTTTAAGAAGAGACTGGATAGCCATTTGTCTGAAATGGGCCTATACCAGGGGTAGGCAACCTCGGCTCTTTTATGACTCATGGACTTCAACTCCCAGAATTCCTCAGTCAGCATAGCTGACTGAGGAATTCTGGGAGTTGAAGTCCATGAGTCATAAAAGAGCCGAGGTTGCCTACCCCTGGCCTATACCATACCATACCAATCAATCGATCAGAATAGAGCTGGAAGGGACCTTGGAGGTCTTCTAGTCCAACCCCCTGCTCGAAGAGAAGAACTGGTGGAAGAAGAGAAGAACTGGTGGAAGCTGGACGCTCGACAGGCACAAGAGGCAAGCAAGACACCACAACAGTTTTCTGCTCTTCCTTCTTCCGAAGTGGGTTGTTGTTTTGTTTTTTTTTGTCTGTGTGTATATTTGTTTTGTAAAACTCCTGGTGGTCTCCCATCCCGGTATTAAAAGATCCAAGCCGGCTAGATCAGCCAAGCTTGGCAAGGTGTTGCTGCCACCTGCTGAAGCACCATGGAATAGCCACATATAAAAAGAGGAAGGGAAAGGGAGTGGAGAAAAGGAACACCTGGAAAGCCAGGAGCAGACGCCCCCCCCTTCTCCCCCCCCCCTCAAAAAAATGGAGGGGCGGCTTACCTAAGGTGGGTGTGCTAGGTCGGCTGCTGACGGCGCCAACACTCAGCCGGGGCACGGTGATCCTCCCAGCAGACGACGAGACCTGGGGGAAAAAATCAGAACCAAGAGTCGGTCGAAATTTCCAAAATTGCAAAACCTCGAATTACAACAGTTCATTTAGTGACATTGCAACAGCCCCGGGAAAAAAGGGACCTAGGATTGTTTTTCACATTTACGACCGTTTTGGCGCTCCCACATGGGTCCTGAGATCAAAATTCAGACTCTGGGGCAAAATGACTCGTAGTTATGACAATCGCAGCATCCCCGATGTGTGTGTGTGGGTGTATGTGTGGGTGTGGGTGTGTGACGTGATCGATCCCCCTTTAACGTCACAACTTCAGGGATTCACTTAATAAGGGAGGTGGCGAGGAAGGTCGCAAAATGGGGCAAAATTCACTGAACGTCTCGCTTGGCAACAAAAAAAAGGTTGGGCTCCATTGTGGTCGTAAGACGAGGACCAGCTTATTTAAAAGGAAGACAAGGCATAAATATTGAGGCTTGTTTTTGCAGGAGGATGGAAAGCTGAGGATGGGCTGACCACTTTGTTTCCCCTGTTTTGGTGTTTCTTCCTCAATTGTGCTCAACTGCGGTCGTAAGTCAAGGACTACCTACCATGTTTCCCCGAAAATAAGACCAGGTCTTTTTATTTTTTGCCTCCAAAAGAGGCAACAGGTCCTATTTTCAGGGTAGGCCTTAGCTCACCTCCGGCAGTGACAGCTCCACTCAACCGGTCCACTTTTTCTGGAACCAAAGTTCTGAAGCTGTATTCAGGTCTGCGTCTTGCAGTCAGGCCTTTCCAGAAGGCCTAAGCAGCCGAGTACCGAGCTAGGGATTGAACCCATAGCTCGGTTCTCGACTGCAGAGGCCTTCCGGAAAGCCCCGTGACTGAGAAATGCAGGCCTGGCTGCAGAAGAGGCCTCAGAAGGAGAAGTGGGCCAGCGAGGAGAGGTCTGGCCGCATCTCCACACCCCTGCTCCCGCCCTAGCTTGAATTTTGAGTGTGCACCTCACCCCAAAACTAGGGCTTATTTTGGGGGTAGGGCTTATATTAGGCCCACCCCCCCAAAAAAATCAAGCTAGGGGCTTGTTGTTGGTGTAGGCCTTACTTTCGGGGAAACGGTATATTTTGAGAAGCTTCGACCACAAAAGAAGGAAAGGCAGAGAGAGGCTGTGCAGGATAAGGCCGGGCTAGCCTGTCCTCCTGGCCAGAGGCCTCATTCTGCACCCCTATTTTCTATGGGTTCACCCTGCGAATCCGGGATGAAGAATATAGAGCACAAAAGGCAAACTGGCAGGTTATATTATTGTTGTTGTTGTTGTTAGAATTAGAATGAGAATTATTAGAATAACAGAACAAAACAACAACAATAATAAAGTTGGAAGGGACCTTGGAGGTCATCTAGTCCAACCCCCTGCTCAGACAGGAAACCCGCCTAGACCATTTCAGACAAATGGCTGTCCAGGCTCTTCTTAAAAACTTCCAGTGTTGGAGAAGGGAGGGAGGGAGGGAGGGAGGGAAAGAAGGAAGGAAGGAAGGAAGGAAGGAAGGAAGGAAGGAAGGAAGGAAGGAAGGAAGGAAGGAAGGAAGGAAGGAAGGAAGGAAGGAAGGAAGGGGAAGAAAAAAAGAACAGACTTGGAAGGGACCTTAGGGGTCATCTAGTCCAACCCCCTGATCAGGCAGGAAACCCTATACCATTTCAGACAAATGGCTGTCCAGCCTCTTCTTAAAAACTTCCAGTGTTGGAGCATTCACCACTTAAATTAATGATTAATCCCAACAGTGATTAAGATCTCCCCGCTCGACATTCACACATCCCTTCCGAGTGCAAGGGACTTCGGGTCAGGATCTGAAGAAAACGCTAACGCAGCTTTCCTTAAGTAGGGCCCCGCCAGACTCATGTCCATTTTCCCAGTCTGGAGGATAATGGGAATTGAAGTCCATCCGACGTGGAGCCCGCCAGGCTGGGAAAATTCCCTCTCAGGAATACGAATTGTGTAAAAAGCTTCTCTGGGAAGTTGGTTTAATTCTGTGTCGTCATTTTCTTTTTCAAGCGCGGCCACTTTTTAAGATGCGCGGACTTCAACTCCCAGAATTCCCCAGCCAGAATGCTGGCCTAAATGATTAAACCAAGAAGCTATAAACAGGGGGACGGGCCATGATTCTAAACGCTAGCTTTTTTAAGGACATTTTCCACCCCACGGAAGGAAAACACCGTTCGTGAGGTAAATCTGGATTTCTGCCAGCCACACAAAAAGGGTCCATTTTAGTAAATGCCCTTACCTTTTTCTGCAGAGACTTCAGCCTATAATTTGGAGCTGTCAGGCAGTATCGGTCTGGAGGCAATCTTGGTCCCGAGTAGGGTTTAATCAAAGGCAACGGGGTTTGGTTTTTCTGCCTTGCAATGTCCAGCAAAAACTGTGGGACACAGAGACAGAGAACAATAAGGTTGGAAGGAACCTGGGAGGTCATCTAGTCCAACCCCCTGCTCAGACAGGAAACCCCGGCCTAGACCATTTCAGACAAATGGCTGTCCAGTCTCTTCTTAAAGGCCTCCAGCTTTGGAGCAACCACAGCTTCTGCAGGCAAGCCCTTCCATTGATTGATTGTCGTCACTGTCAGAAAATGATCAATAAGTTGCTTCTCTCCTTGATGAGTTTCTATCCGTTGCTTCTTGTCCTGCCTTCAGGTACTCTGGAGGATAGCTTGACTCCCTCTTCTTTGGGGCAGCCCCTGAGATACTGGAAGACTGCTATCATGTCACCCCTTACCCTTCTCTTCATTAAACTGGACCTACCCAATTCCAGCAACCATTCCCTATGTTTAATAATAATAATAATAATAATAATAATAATAATAATAATAATAATAATAATATAAAGTTGGAAGGGACCTTGGAGGTCATCTAGTCCAACCCCCTGCTCAGGCAGGAAACCCTATACCATTTCAGGCAAATGGCTGTCCAGTCTCTTCTTAAAAACCTCCAGTGTTGGAGCATTCACCACTTCTGGAGTCAGGTTGTTCCACTGGTTAATTGTTCTAACTGTCAGGAAGTTTCTCCTTAGTTCCAGGTTGCTTCTCTCTTTGGCTAGTTTCCATCCGTTGCTTCTTGTCCTGCCTTCAGGGGCTTTGGAGAATAGCTTGACTCCCTCTTCTTTGGGGCAGCCCCTGAGATATTGGAACACTATCATGTCACCCCTCACCCTTCTCTTCATTAAACTACACATCCCCAATTCCAGCAACCGTTCCCGATATGTTTTAGCCTCCAGCCCCCTAATCATCTTGGTTGCTCTTCTCTGTACCCTTTCTAGAGTCTCAACGTCTTTTTTTATATCGTGGTGACCAAAACTGGATGCAGTATTCCAGGTGTGGCCTTACCAAGGCATTGTAAAGTGGTATTAACACTTCACGTGATCTTGACTCTATCCCTCTGTTGATGGAGCCTAGGACTGCGTTGGCCTTTTTGGCTGATGCCGCCACACACGGCTGGCTCATATTTAATTTGTGATCTACTAGCTACTACTAGGACTTTTCACTGAAAATTAGGATCCAATTCCCAACGTTCCCTTTGGAAGCAGTACGTCCCTTTCCTATCCAATTACAGCCTGGGATCTGGGATCCATCCCAAGCTAGCTTGTCTGCTTCTGCCTAGTTCAGGGGTCTTCAAACGTGGCCCTTTGATGGCTTGTGGACTTCAACTCCCAGAATTCCTCAGTCAGGCACTCTGGCCAAAGAATTCTGGGAGTTGGAAGTCCACAAGTCATCAAAGGGCCAAGTTTGAAGACCCTTGCTTGTGAACTTCAACTCCCAGAATTCCTCAGCCAGGCACGCTGGCTGAGGAATTCTGGGAGTTGAAGTCCACAAGTCATCAAAGGGCCAAGTTTGAAGAGCCCTGGCCTAGTTGCTTCTCCACAGCCAGTCTACCACTAAAAAAGTATTTACGCGTAGTCCTCAATTTACCACCAGCCGCTTAACTGACCGTTCAAGATTACAACAGGTTCCCCCAAAAGGTACTTATGACCCGGTTCCAAAGTTCTGAGGGTTGACGGGGCCTTGTGGTCAGATAACCACATTTTGGGTGATCAGGGACTCCGGCTCACATTTATGGCGTTTGCAGTGTCCCATAGCCACACAATTGTGACTTATGGCATTTTTTTTTTTACAAAAAGAAACAAACAACAAAGGTTACTTCCGGTTTTCGGCAAAAATGCCCTACAGGAAACAAGGGCGTTGCTTAACAACTATCAATTCGCTTAATGACCGCCGCAAAAAAAAAGGATCCTAAAGATCAGGTTGGCTGTCCACTTTATGACAATCCCGACTTATGACTGCATGGGGCAGGCTCTATTCTGGTCATAAACTGAGGACTGCCTGTAGGGTGCCGGGTTCATGGGGCCAAGGTCCTTCTGAGGCTTTCTCGGAAGCTCTGCTTGCAGTTCCCTCCTTCCCAAAATCCCAAAGATGCTTTTTTTTCAGGAGGCAACTGGACTTTCGTTGTTTTTCTCTGAAGAGGTTCCGCTTCTCATCCCAGAAGCTTCCTCAGGTTCTGACTTGGATGGTGGGGAGGATTTATACTCCTTGCAGACAGCTGGTCATTTTCATTCTTTTAGAGGACTGTTGAGGCCACTTGGAGGTGTTTTTTTTTCCCTGTCCTCAGGGTCACCTGAGTGGTACAAACAGGTGTGGAGCCTTCTTGGAACTGCTGAATGGGCTGTGTTGTCCTCTTCTGTCCAAAATGTGGACTTTGCTGAAAGAGAGGACCGCTGGTTTGAAAGAGGGGTCAAAGAGGCCATCTAGGTCAAAACTGAACAGCCCTCCCTCAACAGAGGGGGAAGGACACGGCGCCATCCATCTCCAGTCTACAACATGGCCCTTTCAGCAGTTCCAAGAAGGCTCCACACCCGTTTGCACCACTCAGGTGATCCTGAGGTCACAGATAAACCTCCAAGTGGCCTCAACGGCTCTCCAAAAGAAGGCAAATGACCAGCTGTCTGCAAGGAGTATAAATCCTTCCCTTCCCCACCAGTCAGAGCTGAAGAAGTTTCTTGGGTGAGAAGCAAAACGTCTTCAAAGAAAAACGAGAAATTCCAGTTGCCTCGTGAAAAAAGGCACCTTTGCCATAACTATGACCTGGATGACTGAGAATCTCCATAGACACGCCTTCCCCAAAACAGCAATTCCATGTCCCCAGCCTAAGGCGAGAGTGGAACGAAAAAGATTTGAAAAGCATACGTCTCTGGGCGGTGGAGAAGTGAACGACTGGTCTGTCCGGCACTGGATGGCCAACCTCACATCATCCGCATCGACGCTTGACTTTTTGGCATGGCTGGAATAAATTTTCGCGTCTTCCAGGATCGTCGTCACGTATCCTTTTTCCGGGAAACAAAAAAAAAGCAGATTGAAAAAGGGAGACAGCAGAGATTCGCCACTATCACAAACAGTTAAGGATTCCCATAAATTGAGCCACTATAATTTCAGTGGCTTTTGTTTGTTTTGTTAAAATGTATTTGCCATCTAGACAAATAGCGCCGTAGGGCTGCTCTAGGAATGAAAGGAATAAAAAAAGGAAAAAGAAAGAAAGAAAGAAAGAAAGAAAGAAAGAAAGAAAGAAAGAAAGAAAGAAAGAAAGAAAGAAAGAAAGAAAGAAAGAAAGAAAGAAAGAAAGAAAGAAAGAAAGAAAGAAAGAAAGAAGGAGGGAGGGAGGGAAGGAAAGAAAGAAAGAAAGAAAGAAAGAAAGAAAGAAAGAAAGAAAGAAAGAAAGAAAGAAAGAAAGAAAGAAAGAAAGAAAGAAAGAAAGAAAGAAGTGAGGGAGGGAAAAGAAAGAAAGAAAGAGAAAGAAAAAGAAAGAAAGAGAAAGGGAGGGAGGGAGGCAGGGAGGGAGGGAGGGAAAGAAAGAGAAAGAAAGAAAGAAAGAAAGAAAGAAAGAAAGAAAGAAAGAAAGAAAGAGAAAGAAAGAAAGAAAGAAAGAAAGAAAGAAAGAAAGAAAGAAAGAAAGAAAGAAAGAAAGAAAGAAAGAAAGAAGAAGGAAGGGAAGGAGGGAAGGAGGGGAAAGAAAGAAAGAAAGAAAGAAAGAAAGAAAGAAAGAAAGAAAGAAAGAAAGAAAGAAAGAAAGAAAGAGAAAGAAAGAGAAACAAAGAAAAAGGAAGGAAGGAAGGAAGGAAGGAAGGAAGGAAGGAAGGAAGGAAGGAAGGAAGGAAGGAAGAAAAGGAAAAAAATGAACAAAAGCAGTGTAAACGGAACGGAAGTAAAATAACAGAATAAAATAAACAATGCCAAAGGAACACAACGAGGATACAGTCCTCGGCAGCCATTCGTTTAGTGACTGTTCAATGTTACAACGGCACTAAGAAACAGATCAGGCCCCTTCTGGAAAACTCATCGTGTCCCACAAGGAAAGGTTTTCGCAGAGGCCTCTTCTCTAGAAAGAAATTAGGCTATAATAGCATTGAAATGTTGGTCTCCCCAGCACTCCTACCGCCTCTTTTTATTTTGTGGTAGAAAGTCCGGGCGCCCTGGTTTATTTGGGATTTATTTATTTATTTATTTATTTAGATTTATATACCGCCCTTTCCGGAAGGACTCAGGGCGGTTTACAGGGCATTTAAAAGAAAGTCAATACAAACGTTAAAACAAATTAAAAAAGATTAAATAGAACCCTGAGAAAATTAAAACCCAGTTAAAATTAAGATTAAAAAATTCTCAGCCTGGGCCAGAGAGCTCGAAGAGGCAGGTCTTCAGGTCCCGGCGGAATGAACGGAGGTTGGGGGCATCTAAGCTCAAGCTGCTCAAAGGGAGAGACTCCGCTCCGATGTTTTTGAAAGGGAATCTGTTATTGTGGGTTCTGCCTCCACGGGAAAGAGTGACCAACCAGGGCGGTGTACGAACACGCAGAGGCGACCCAGGGGTCACTTACTGTATGCGAATTCCAACATCTGATTTATAACCCGCGGTTCATACTCGGAAATTCCCGTATCTTTTAGGATCTGGGCCATCACCTGCGTAACAGAACGAAGTAGTCAGGCACTGCACAGCAACAACGGCGACGCAAACAGACTTTTGACCAGTTCCTTTTCCTAACGTTTTTTGGCCTCTGAAAAGGTAAAGGTTCCCCCCGCACATGCGTGCTAGTCGTTTCCGACTCTAGGGACCGGTGCTCATCTCCGTTTCAAAGCCGAAGAGCCAGCGCTTGTCCGAGGACGTCTCCGTGGTCATGTGGCCGGCATGACTGGACGCCAAAGGCGCACGGAACGCTGTTACCTTCCCACCGGAGTGGTCCCTATTTTTCTACTTGCATTTTTTACGTGCTTTCGAACTGCTAGGTTGGCAGAAGCTGGGACGAGTAACAGGCGCTCACTCTGCTACGCGGCACTCGGGATTCGACCCGCCAAACTGCCGACCTTCCGATCGACAAGCTCAGCGTCCTAACCCACTGAGCCACCGCGTCCCTTCTGAAGACTAAACCAAGTTCGAAAGCTTCTCTCTAGATTTTCTTCTCTACTCCTTTCTTCTTCCTGCCGCCGAATACTTTAGATCTCTGTCCCTCCTTTTCCATTTGTCCAGTTTTGGTCCGTTGCTCGTGGCTGGAGTGCTTGAAAGAAGCCGGCTCTGCTTGAGCCACTTTGGATAATTGGTCAGGAAAAGGGAGAAGGCAGATCTTCCAAGGGGCACCTGGTCTGAATCAGGCCCCCGAGGACTTGAAAGCTTAAAAGGTGTTCTTTAAAGCCCATCCTCGGACTGGCAACCATCCTGTGCAGCTGAAACCTGCCTCCCTCAGGTTGCAGTCAGAGGGTGCAAAGGGGTGAGCAGCAGCCCCTTAGGAAGAGGGAGGAGAGGAGAACCCAGCAGCCACAGTGGAGGGAGGGAGGGAGGGAGGGAAGACGGAAGGATATGGAAGGAAAGAAGGAAGAGCAATAGAAGGAAAGGAGGGACGGAGGGAGGGAGGAAAGAAAACACGGCAGGGAGGAAGGAAGGACAATAGAAGGGAGGGAGGAATGAAAGTAAGGGAAGAAAGAAGGAGGTAGAAGAAAATAAGGGAGATGGATGGGAGGGAGAGAGAGAAGGAATGTAAAGGACGAAAGGAAGGAAGGAATGGGAAGGAAGGAAGGAAGGAAGGAAGGAAGGAAGGAAGGAAGGAAGGAAGGAAGGAAGGAAGGAAGGAAGGCAGGCAGGCAGGCAGGCAGGAAGGAAGGTAGGTAGGTAAAGGGAGGGAGGGAGGAAGAAGGAAGGAAGGAAAAGGAAGGAAGCAAGCAAAGAGGAAGGAAGGAAGGAATTTTATTTATTTATTTATTTTTATTACATTTATATCCCGCCCTTCTCCGAAGACTGTGAAGGAAGGAAGGAAGGAAGGTGAAGGAAGCAAAGAAGGAAGGAAGGAGAAGGAAGGAAGGAAGGAGGAAGGGAGGTAAAGAAAGGGAGGGAGGGAAGGAAGGAAATGTGAAGGAAGGAAGGGATAGAGGAAGGGAGTTAGGAAGGAAGCAAGCAAAGAGCAAGGAAGGAAGGAAGCAAAGAAGAAGGAAGGAAGGAGAAGGAAGGAAGGAAGGAAGGAAGGAGGAAGGGAGGTAAAGAGAGGGAGGGAGGGAAGGAAGGAATGTGAAGGAAGGAAGGAAGGAGGAAGGGAGGTAAAGAGAAGGAGGGAGGGAAGGAAGGAAGGAAGGAAAAGGAAGGAAGGAAGGAATGTGAAGGAAGGGAGGGATAGAGGAAGGGAGGGAGGAAGGAGGCAGAGTAAATCAGGAAACGAACTGGACTTCCTCCCCTCCTTTTCCCACTGCGCAGAGCTAACCAGAGAGACCGCCTTCGCAAGCAGGGGGAGACGCAGCAGAGAGACCCCCGCACCCCACCCACCCCTGAGCGGACTACAAAGCCCATCGTCCACTCGGGGAGCAGCGCCAGCGCCGAGGGGGCAGAGGCGGAGAGGGGCGGCGCTGCCTCCCCCCGGGCTCCCCCGGCTTCTCCCCGGCCCCACCTGGGCGTCCTTCGGGGCGCTCTTGGGCGACGCCATTTTCCCCCGCTTCCATGGCGGCTCCGGGCTGCCTCCGCCGAGGAGGAGGGGGACGGAGCATGCGCGGCCGCGCCCACACCGGAAGCGCCGGGGCGCGTGCGCAGTCGCGGAACTGAAGCCGGCTTTCCTTCCCTTTTTATGCCTCCCTGCTTGGAGCGGAGCCTGGGAAGCTAGCTCTTTCCCTGCTTTCCTGCCACGCGTCTCCCGTCAGGGGCACCGGCCGCTCCGGCTGACACGATGGGAGTTGTAGTCCGACGTTGCCGCTCCTTCAACCCTGTGGGGACAAACTGAGTAGCCGACGAATCAAAATGCAAAAAAAAAAAAAAATATGTTGCATTGGCCGGGAATCGAACCCGGGCCTCCCGCGTGGCAGGCGAGAATTCTACCACTGAACCACCAATGCACCGTTGAGAAAAGTTATTGCGACACTTCCTATAGACTTTCTTGCTGCCTGCTTGAAAGCCAATTGCAAGTTAGTCCTCAACTTATGACTGCAATTGTGCCCGGAAAACCAAATAAAAACAATAATAGTAGCAGCGGCAACAACAGTAGTAATAATGTTGGAAGGGACCTTAGAGGTCATCTAGTCCAACCCCTTGCTCAGGCAGGAGACCCTATACCCTATATCACCTGGTCCTTGCAATTACAACTCTCACAGCATTCCCCACCCCACCCCCACGGTCACCAAATCAAAATTCAGGTTTGTGGCAACCAGTATTTACAACACGTGATCGCCATTTGCAACCTTCCCACTTTCTGACAAGCAATGGGTGAAGCTTAATGACCCCATGATGCACATAAGATCAGCAGCAGTTAGCTTAAGCACCATGACAACAAAGAAAATATCGCAAAATCAGCCATTTTCTCACCTAACAGCTGCCTTGCTTTAGCAGTGGAAATTCTGGTGCCAATTGTACTTGACCATTACTTGCCTGAGCAGGGGGTTGGACTAGATGACCTCCAAGGTCCCTTCTATCATCATCATCATCGTTATTATTATTATTATTATTATTATTATTATTATTATTATTATTATTATTATTGTTATTGTTATTGTTATTATTATTATTTACCTGTCCTGTGATGTGATGTGCCTGCAAATAATGCAGTCATCCTGAAATGTAACTCTTTATTAGTGCTTATTAAATTGACATGCAAGGATTTCGTGTATCAATTGCTCAGCCAGACTGAAAATGAAATCAAGGGGCAGAAATTTCTAACGCTGTAATTTTTTTTTTGGGGGGGGGGGTATGGCTCATTTTTGCCAGAAATCAATCATTGCATCATTCAGCTGCTAGACTCTCGGTTTACCATTTTCCCAAAGTCAAAGCCCACCCCCTCTTGAGAAAGAAAGAAAGAAAGAAAGAAAGAAAGAAAGAAAGAAAGAAAGAAAGAAAGAAAGAAAGAAAGAAAGAAAGAAAGAAAGAAAGAAAGAAAGAAAGAAAGAGGGAGGGAGGGAGGGAGGGAGGGAGGGAGGGAAATAAATAAAGAGGAAGGGAAATAAATGAATGAATGAATAAATGGGAAGGGAAAGAAAAAAAGAAAGAGCTTCACCGTTTCCTTAGCGTTCTTCTCGCCGCCTTTCCTATTGGCTACTTTCAGCAGCCCCTCTCTGATTGGCTAAGAAGACACATCCGACGTCTCATTGGAGAACCGGCTTCCTTCTCGCCCAATCACTTCCAACCTCCCAGGAGCTGGCGGCGAATATAAAAGCAGGAGGACGCCGGGGGTAGTTTCCCACTTCGCTTTTGACTCCAGCCTTTGGGTTATTCTCCGTTAGAGCTACCATGTCTGGACGGGGCAAGCAGGGCAGCAAAGCCAGAGCAAAGGCCAAGACTCGCTCCTACCGGGCTGGGCTGCAGTTCCCGGTGGGCCGCGTGCATCGGCTGTTTCGGAAGGGCAACTACGCCGAGCGGGGTGGGCGCCGGCGCTCCGGTCTACCTGGCCGCCGTGCTGGAGTACCTGATGGCCGAGATCCTGGAGCTGGCGGGCAACGCTGCGCGGGACAACAAGAAGACGCGCATCATCCCGCGCCACTTGCAGCTGGCCATCCGCAACGACGAGGAGCTGAACAAGTTGCTGGGCCGGGTCACCATCGCCCAGGGTGGCGTCTTGCCCAACATCCAGGCCGTCCTGCTGCCCAAGAAGACTTGAAGCCGAGACTTCCCAAGTCCAGCTCGGCTGGAGCACCTGGACGCCCCTCCAAGGCTCTTTTCAGAGCCGCTTACAAAGTCACGAAAGAGCTTGTCGCCTTTCCTAACGCCTGGAATATTTTTAATGTATCCTGCGGTGGGTGTCAAAAAGAAAAACTCAAAAAGTGAAAAGGTGCTGACGCAGGGGTCTTCAGCCTTGGCCCTTGGATAATTTGTGGGCTTCAACTGCCAGAACTCCTAAGTGGGCGTGAGGGAACTGACCCCTTGATGACTTGTGGACTTCAACTCCCAGAATTCCTCAGCCAAGCATGCTGGCTGAGGAATTCTGGGAGTTGAAGTCCACAAGTCATCAAAGGGCCAAGCTGGAAGACCGCTGCTTGTGGACTTCAACTCCCAGAATTCCTCAGCCAGGCATGCTGGCTGAGGAATTCTGGGAGTTGGAAGTCCACACGTCATCCAAGGGCCAAGGTAGGTGACCCCTGTAAATGGCTACCACATTGGAAGGCACCAGAAGGAAAAGTTTTCATTGATTTTTCTCTATGGAGATTCTCAGTCATCCAGGTCATCATTATTCCAAAGATGCTTTTTTTTTCTACCCTCCTCCCCACGAGGCAAGTATAAATCCTTCCATTCCCCCACCCTCTAGTCAGAGCTGAGGAAGCTTCTTATTTATTGAAAAGTTTTATAAAAGTTACAATATTATCCCATCCCCAAACCCCCTCCCCCACTTCCCAAAGCTGGTTACAGGGTTACAAATATATAATAATCATAATCTAACATTAATCAACTATTTAGCCACCCTGAGTCCTTCGGGAGATAGGGCGGCATATAAGTCCCAATAATAAATAAATAAATAAATAACCAAATACATAATACACTTTAACCCGCCTATAACATAATTACAAACTCTCTAAAATATTAAATTATAACAATCTAAAATGTACTCATAAACTAAATGGAACTTTTTAGTCCCATATTTTTTCTGAATATAATCTATCTTCTCCAGACCGAAATGTATCTTTCTTGTGAATAATCCTTCAAGTAAACAGAAATCTTATCCATTTTTGCTAAATTTGACGTCCACTCCTCTATAGTAGGCAGACAGTCCTTCTTCCAATATTGCCCTACCAATAACCTCGCAGCTGTTATCAAGTTCAACATCAAATTAATTTCTTTAGTATCACAATCTGTGATAACACCCAATAAAAATAATTGTGGAGTAAACTTTATCTTTCTCCTAAAAATCTTTTGAATGTTCCACCAAATTTTAATCCAAAAAGCTTTTATATTTCTACAGGTCCACCAAGTATGAAAATAAGTAGCATCCAAACTTTTTTTTTTCATGAGGCAACTGGACTTTTGTTGTTTTTCTTTGAAGATGTTTTGCTTCTCCTCCAAGAAGCGAAAGTCTTCAAAGAAAAACAACAAAAGTCCAGTTGCCTCATGAAAAAAAAGCACCTTTGGGATTTTCACGGACTTAATAGCCTTTCCCGATAAGCGTTCATGCAACCCTTAGTACTGGCTTGAGAAACTAATGCCAGCAAAGAAGCTTTTATGCATCTTGGTCCTTAACTGCTTCTTAAGTGATTAGGTCCCAGGTTCCACTGCATAATTCTGACAGTCATTTCCTGTGGATCCAGCAGGAACAATCTGCAAGCGGAAATGGGGATTTAGTTGCAGGTTTCCTCAAAGAAAGTCACCCTGGAAGTAATGGGAACTGGACTTTGCAGTCTGGGTTTATCAGCTCTAAACTGCAGAAATCTGGATGGCCAGTTGGTGGCAGTAAAATATTTATTAAGCTTCTATGCTCCCCATCCTGCTGAGGCTTCAGTAGCTTTGTGGCTTCTACTGCACGTCCATCCTTTTTTTTTTATTATTATGTGCATGGAAAATCCTAAACCCAGATGTTGACTTACTTTTTCGAACAGTTGCTAGGGAAATGCAGAAATAAAATACGATATGGGCATTTCAGAACGGTCTTGAAATCTGGTTCAGGCCTCAGTATTTTGGACGGCCCTGTGCTGGGATTTGAGATGCTTTTAAGAATGCTTTAATCCAAGCAGTCGGTCTGGTTTTAATTTTTTGGTTTTATACATGCCCAGAATCCCTGGAATTGGGTGGCTCTAACAAGTTTAAATTAATAAATATATATCTCCCTTCCGGGTGAGAAGTTATATTAGATATTTTTTTGAGAGGGAAGATGAAAAGTGTATTCTTTGGGTATTGATTTACAGTATATCATCAAATTGTGCGTACCCTCCCAAGTAAATTTATGGAGATTCTCAGTCATCCAGGCCACGGATGTCTCAAAGAGGCCGTCTATTTTAAAATCGAACAGCCCTCTCTCAAGGGGGGGGAAGGGATATGACACCAGCTATCTCCTATTTGCAACATGGGTCTTTCGGCAGTTCCAAGAAGGCTCCACACCCATTTCCACTCTGATTCAGGTGACCCAGAGGGCACAGATAAATCTCCAAGTGGCCTCAATGATTCTCAGAGGGAGTACTAACGACCAGGTGACTGCAAAGGAATATAAATCCTTCCCTCCTCACCAGCCAGAGCTGATGAAACCTCTTGACTGAGAAGCGAAATGTCTTCAAGGAAGAACAAAGTTTAATTGCCTTTGGAGAAAGCACCTTTGGGGGGCCTCGCAAGTACGATGACATCTTGGGGGGGGAAAAAACACCTCTGCGATATCTTATCCTTCCTTGCGCTCTTCAGAAAAGCATTGCCCTTTTACTAGCTGGTAATGGATGAAAACCAAGAAAGTGATCAGGAGGGGGAAAGAGGCAAACTAGATAGGCTAAAAAAATGTAGCTGTTCCCAGTTGACATTAGTGTTGATCCTATGGTACTGCTCTTGATCCCATCCCATCAAAGCAAAAAATATGTTGATAGGTGGGGAAGCCAGATCCACTTAACAATCATGTTACTAACTTATAACTGCAGTGATTCACTTAACAACTGTGGCAAAAAGGTCATAAAATGGGGCAAGGTTTGCTTAAGAACTGACTTAGCGACAGAAACGAGCTGAATTATGGTTTTAAGTCAAGGACTTGAGGGGGGGGGGGAGGGGTTGGACTAGAAGACCTGCAAGGTCCCTTCCAGCTGTTATTCTGTTAACTATACTGTATATCAGAGAGCAAGTGATCATGTAATAAAAGATGATTACATGTGAGAATAGAACAAGAGAAAACATTGATCCTAGTGCGGTAAGAACGCACACACACCCAAATGCTTTTTACTATGCCCCCCCACCCCAAAATCACAAGAATAAAGCTCAGAAAAAGAAATTACAGAAGCTACGTTTCACTCAGGAAAACCCTGGCTATTGCGAAAAGCAGAAACATTGAACCAGCCCTGTGGATTCACAAAGAGAGTTCAGTGGAAGTAATAGTCAGACTAAAGATAAGGGGATAAAATTAATTACATTTGTTTGACAAGGAAGGCGATAATTAAGACCCATCACAGAGCTTTTGCAAAACAAGTAAAACCAATCAAATAACAAAACGCACCAAGCCAGCCTCTAGATTGTGAAATGCTGTGAAAACGGTATTTAAAAATCCATGTTCAACAGTTGGTCAGCTGTACAGAAGCAAATGCTGTTCCTGGTTCTGCTCGTCAATAAACAGGAACCTTCTTTCAAAAGCAGCCTCCATTTTATTCCCAGCTTGGAAATGGACCTGGTTTTTCTTCCCAAACTAGATAACGTTCCACAGTGGCAAATTTATTTATTTATTTATTTATTTATTTATTTATTTATTTAATTTATATACCGCCCTTCTCTCAAGAGACTCAGGGCGGTGAACAGGGCAATACATAAAAATTGGATACAAAAATTAAAATTATTAAAACATGATTAAACAATGCCCATAATAATACAAATTTAAAATGAAGTCATAATAAAAGTCATAATAAAATCCCACCCCGTCCCATCAGGCCAGGCCCGCTTGTTTGAAGAGGTGGGTTTTAAGGTCGCGCCGGAAGGAGCGGAGATCGGGCGCCATCCGGAGCTCTACCGGAAGATGGTTCCATAAATCCGGTGCACCCACAGAGAACGCTCTCCCCCTGGGGGCCACCAGTCGGCATTCTTTGACCGGCGGCACCCTGAGGAGGCCCTCTCTGTGGAAGCGTACTGGGCGGAGGGAAGTTGACGCCGGCTGCAGGTGCTCCCCAAGGTATTCTGGACCCATGCCATGGAGGGCTTTGTAGGTCATAACCAACACCTTGAGTTACTCCCCAAAATTGATGGCTGGGGAAGTCTGGGAGCTGAAGTCCACATGTCCTTGAAGTTGCTGAGGCTGAAAAATAAGGCTTTACTAACAACCCCACGGCAATGAAAAATCGCAAACAGCTTCTACTGTGACAGCCATTTCTTGAAGGAAAAATCTTCATCAGGGTCCAGTCCAAGCTGGGAATAAACAAAATGGAGACTGCTTTAGAAAGAAGGTTGCAGTTTATTGAAGAGGAGTGCCAGACAGAATTCAGAATAGAATTCAGCTGGAAGGGACCTTGGAGGTCTTCTAGTCCAGCCCCCTGCTCAAGCAAGGTGGCTCTGGGGGAAAAAGTGACCACATGTAGCAGGGAGTGGTGGGTTTTTATACCTCCTTGGGCTTTTGTTTGAAGTTGTACCTGTGGCATGGACTTTGAGAGTCTGAGTGTGCCTTTCTGGTTTTCTGATGGTGGTGGGTTAATCCTATTATGTGCCAAAGGTCATATCCTGCTTCCCTGGGGCTGTGGCTGAGTGTTGGATTATTTTTGTTGTGAGGGATTGTTTATTCTAGGGATCTTTATCTTTCTAATCCCATCAGCTTCCTGGCTCCAATCTTTCTGACAAGATGATCACATCTGCATTTCTGCAGACCAGGTTTGTTTGGGGCAGAGAGACTGAGGGGTGGGGGGCGGGTAGTTGGTTTCTGCCTTTAAGATTCTTTGAGGAAATATAATATTCTGCCTTTTTAATATTTCCCAAAATATTTCTTTCTCTGGATTCTTCCCACACCCTGACCGAAGAAGATATTCACGGGATATTGTTACAGCTTGCAAGGATGAGTTTTTATGGAACAGCCCATAATGTATAGGCAACGCTTTCCTGTCTGCCCACTGGCGTAACTCCATTTAAAAGTACTTTCAGAACAATTTAAACTCAGGCTAATTTGACCTTCAATGAAATACCGTTAAACTAAAACGACCAGTTAAAATTAAAACTACATGAAGCGAAGCCCCGTTATCAAATGAAGTATTCTCACGCCTTGCAGCACCAGCCAGGAAACCTATTTGCTCAACTGGCTGAACTTCAAGAGATTACTTTTAAGTTATAAAAGCTTTTTGGATTAAAATTTGGTGGAACATTCAAAAGATTTTTAAGAGAAAGATAAAGTTTTCTCCGCAATTGTTTTTACTGGGTATTGTTGTAGATTGTGATGTTAAAGAAACTAATTTGATGTTGAATATGATAACAGCAGCACGGTTACTGGTGGGACAATATTGGAAGAAGGATAGTTTGCCTACTATAGAAGAATGGGTGCTTAAAGTTTCGAATCTTGCAGAAATGTCTAAGATTTCTGCTTATTTGAAGGATCATTCACAAGAAAGATATATTTCAGTTTGGAGGAGATGGATAGATTATATTCAGAACAAATATGGGACTAAAAAGTTCCATTTAGCTTATGAGTAGATTTTAGAGGGATATTGTTATTGGTACTTTGTATGTAGTTATGTTAAAGGGGAGTTAAAGCACATTATGAATTTGGTTAATTGTATATTATGCATAATTTTTATTTAGAATATTATTATAACTATAATCCTGTATTTAGCTCTGGGAAGTGGGGGGGGGGGAGTGGGCGGGTTTGGGGTGGGGGGGATTTGGGGATATATTGTAAAATTTTGTTTTTGTAAAACTCTTTAATAAAAAAAAGAGATTACTTTTAAGTTTAAGACGATCGTTATTGATCTGGACCAGAAAAAAAACACACCAAAATTAGCCTCAAAAAATCAGCAGACAAGACCCGGGGGAGGGGGGGCGCTCAAAGGAGGCTTTACGATTGGAGGACGTGAAAACATACCGCGCGCCAGAGTCCGCGAAAGCCGCGTTCCAATTGGCTGAAAGGACGATGTTCTTATTGGACAACCCAACCTAGAGCTCGAGGGCCACCCAATCGAAAGACGCCGCTAGAAACCCGAGGGGTAAATAAATAGGCGGGTTGCGGCGCAGCGTTTCAGTCGGTGGTTTCCAGCGAGACGAGTTGGTTAACTATGTCCGGACGCGGCAAGCAGGGCGGCAAAGCCAGAGCGAAGGCTAAGACTCGCTCCTCCCGAGCCGGGCTGCAGTTCCCGGTGGGCCGCGTGCATCGGCTGCTTCGGAAGGGCAACTACGCCGAGCGGGTGGGCGCCGGCGCTCCGGTCTACCTGGCCGCCGTGCTGGAGTACCTGACGGCCGAGATTCTGGAGCTGGCGGGCAACGCTGCGCGGGATAACAAGAAGACGCGCATCATCCCGCGCCACTTGCAGCTGGCCATCCGCAACGATGAGGAGCTGAACAAGTTGCTGGGCCGGGTCACCATCGCCCAGGGCGGCGTCTTGCCCAACATCCAGGCCGTCCTGCTGCCCAAGAAAACGGAGAGCCACAAAGCCAAGGCGAAGTAATTGCAAAGCCAAGGCGAAGTAATTCCACTTTACAAATTTAAAAAAGAAAGACTGCAAAGGCTCTTTTAAGAGCCACCCACAGACTCGGAAAAAAAGCTGATTTCTCACACACACCCAAGTCTTAAGTCCTTTCGCGATCTAATCGCCAAAGCAGTTCATTTTAGGCCAGGGGTTTCCCAGCTTGGCCCTTTAGACGACTTCCAAGTCCCCGAATTCCGGAGCGACTTTTGCAAAAGTCGCTCCGGCATTCGGGGACTTGGAAGTCGCACAAGTCATCAAACCGGCTAAGTTGGAAGACTCCCGATTTCGGTTTAACAAGATGCTGAAAAGTCAGCACTGCTGACACTCAAAAATACCCCACTTTTGGCAGCGGGCTGATAAATTTGGTTCCTGAATATTGAGACATTTTCATCTTGGGCAAAGGGGCTTCCACACCCAAGAAGTATTAAGGGGTTGGACCAGATAGAAGACCTCCAAAGTCCCTTCCAATTAGGGGATTCTAGGATCACATGTGAGGCTCAAATAATAGAAAACACTTTGTTTCTAGGTAACATTCCATACATTTATTGAATCATATTACTCTTTTTTTGCTGACGGCTGGTTTTAAAACCTGGAAGTGTATTCCAAGGACTTTCACAGAGTACACACTAGGAATAAATATGCACAAGCATTTAATAAATAAATATCCTATCGCTATCAAGTGACTCACCTCTTGGTTAATTTTATTTTTTTTAAACTGAAAATGTAATGTCTTAATGCACAAGCATTTATTAAATATTTTTTATTTATTTTTTATTTATTTTAATTCCATTTATATCCCGCCCTTCTCTGAAGACTCAGGGCGGCTTACAAGCTTAGCAGTAGCCTTCATTCTATGTATATGCCTGCTTATTAGGGCTTTCACACACACCCCAAGCGGCATTACTACAAAGTCAGCTTAATTGCCCCCAACAATCTGGGTCCTCATTTTACCTACCTCGGAAGGATGGAAGGCTGAGTCAACCTCGAGCCTGGTGGGATGCGAACCTGCACTAATTATATCTTAATAAATGCACAAACATCTACTAAATATCCTGTTGCTATCACGTGACTCGCCTCTTGGTTAATTTTAACTGCAAAATGCAATGTCTTAGGGTTTTTAATTGTAAATGGCCAAGATGGTAATCATCTAAGTAAAAAACCCTGAAGAGGCTGATTGCCAGGTTCAAAATTCCGAAGGTGCTTTTCCAAACTGCAACTGGACTTTTTTTTCCTAGAAGAATCTCCAGATTTCCCTATAAAATGTTAATAACTAAAGCCTAACAATTCCAGGCAAGTCTCTTAAGTCTAGAAAAAAGGATCCGAGGGAGGAAAAAGCTTTTAGCTTACTTACATAGATAGCCATTACACCACCGAGTAGTTTTTACCGATACACATCTCCGCTTATTTTCATTGTAGAATTATCTCAGCTGTTTATATATGCTACAACTCTTTTTCTGGAATTGTGGGTGGCCCTTAAAAGGGCCGTTATTTTTCTCTTTCTGCCTGGAATTAGCCCCCAAAGCCGTACAAGGTGCGACCTTGGCGCTTCAGCGCGTACACCACGTCCATGGCCGTCACGGTCTTCCTTTTGGCGTGCTCTGTGTAGGTCACAGCATCTCGGATCACGTTTTCCAGGAAGACCTTTAATACTCCACGGGTCTCTTCGTAGATCAAGCCAGAGATTCGCTTCACGCCTCCACGGCGAGCCAAGCGGCGGATAGCCGGCTTCGTAATGCCTTGGATGTTATCACGGAGCACCTTCCGATGCCTTTTCGCTCCCCCTTTGCCCAAGCCTTTTCCGCCTTTACCGCGACCAGACATCCTCAAAAACCAGCAAAACAATGACTTCGAGGCTTCGCGAGAGACAGCTTATAAAGAAGGATGTCCGACCAGAAAGAAAACTTCGCTACTTTAGCGCGCAGTTGAGTTAGTCAGGCCCAGGGCAGGTCGCTATTGCCCAATCAAATGGAGCTCGTTTGAAATGACTGCATCCAACCTGACCGCTCACTCGGCCAATTGCAGCTCAGCCCTCGAAATTCAAACGTCACAAACGGTTGTTTCCTAGGCTTCAGCCAATCAGGCTCTGTCAAGCGCCTATAAATACCCTGACGAGCAGCAGCGCAGTTTGCAAATTCCCGCTGCAGCTCATCGAGATGGCTCGAACCAAGCAGACCGCTCGCAAGTCCACCGGCGGGAAGGCGCCCCGCAAGCAGCTGGCCACCAAGGCGGCGCGGAAGAGCGCTCCGGCGACCGGCGGCGTGAAGAAGCCTCACCGCTACCGTCCCGGCACCGTGGCCCTGCGGGAGATCCGCCGCTACCAGAAGTCGACGGAGCTGCTGATCCGCAAGCTGCCCTTCCAGCGGCTGGTGCGCGAGATCGCGCAGGACTTCAAGACCGACCTGCGCTTCCAGAGCTCGGCCGTGATGGCGCTGCAGGAGGCGAGCGAGGCCTACCTGGTGGGGCTCTTCGAGGACACCAACCTGTGCGCCATCCACGCCAAGCGCGTCACCATCATGCCCAAGGACATCCAGCTGGCCCGACGCATCCGCGGGGAGCGGGCGTAAAAAAAGCGCGCCACGTGGAACGCCGCTCCGCTTTCAGAAACCCAAAGGCTCTTTTAAGAGCCACCAAATTACTCTACGGAAAGCGCTGATCACGCTGGCTTTATTTCCGATTTAGACCTGGAAAACCTCCGAGAGACTGAATTGGGGGCAGATTGCCAGTAATTTAAATTATTCATTTAACATTGGCATCTGCTGCCTTTATCCCCCTTAAGATTAGGAATGGAAGCCATAATTTGACCTTGGTTGAACTAAAGATTTTGGTCTAATTTATTTATTATTGGGACTTATATGCCGCCCTATCTCCCGAAGGACTCAGGGCAGCTAACAACAATAAAGTACAATAAATACAGAAGTTAAGATAAAATTAAAGGCCTCTGTACAATAAATTAAAATAAATTAAAAATAATTAAAAACATAATTAAAATCCCATATAATTAAAATATGGCAGGGGTCTGCAACCTTGACAACTTTTAAGGACTTGTGGACTTCCAGCTGCCAGAATTCATCAGCCAGCCTAGCTACCAATAAAATATAAATTTAAAAATTATATGAGGTTTATAGGATGTTTTCCCCAAAGCTATTAATCTTTTTGCCCACTGGGTTGAGCATTAGGTGTGTTATTACTGGGATTTTTTTTAAGACTTCGCTGTTAGCATGGCATCCCTGCCTCTTTTCTGAAAATGAAGAAGCCACGTTTTTTTCCTTTTAGCCAAATTTAAAAAAAAACAAAACACGAAAAAGTTGCCTTTTCAGCAACTAAGGAACCGGATTGGCCTCACTCACTTGCAAGTTCTAAGATAAAACCCAGCTGGAAGGAGGAATGTGGCCCAAATTGGCCACTTCTGGACTGTTCTTAAATCAATAAAACATTTTTTTTCAACTGTCATTTTAGTGCTATAAAATGCTTGACCCTCCCTCTTAAATCCCTTTAATTTTTTAATAAACAACTCATTTCCTGGTTTCCCACCCTTAATTTAGCTTTTGCTAGATTTTAACATTTTTGCAAAAAAATATTTTTTTGCTTTGCCTGAATTACAAGCCGCTCCTGTTAGGATCACCTTTTGACGGATTAAAACGGAGGCGCGCCACTTTCCTCCCCCCCCCTCCAAACAACAGCCCTGCGAGGGAGTCACCTTAATTGCTTTTTGTTTTAGTGTAAAACAGCACCTTTTTAACATTTTTGTGGGTGGCTCTTAAAAGAGCCTTTGGGGTTGTTGTTTTTTTTGCTTTTGCGAGCAAGGAGAGACTCGCAGCGGAGCCAGCTCACTTCTTCGCCGCGGCCTTCTTGGGCTTCGCCACTTTCGCTTTGGGGGTCTTGGGTTTCGCTTTGGGCTTCGCCGCCCTGGCTTTGGCGGGGCTTTTGGCCGCCTTTTTCGCTTTAGCTGCCGCCGCCGCTTTGGGCTTCTTGACGCCCTTGGGCGCTTTCTTGACCGGCTTCTTGGCGGCTTTCTTCGGCCCGGCGGCTCCCGGTGCCTTCCTCGCCTTCTTGGCGGGCTTCCTGGCCGGCGGCTGCTGTTTCCTCTTGCGGGCCGCCGCCGCCTTCTCCTTGGGGTCGGCCTGCTTCTTGTTGAGCTTGAAGGAGCCCGAGGCGCCGGTGCCCTTGGTCTGCAGCAGCGTCCCCTTGGTGACCAGGTTCTTCAGGCCCAGCTTGATGCGGCTGTTGTTCTTCTCCACGTCGTAGCCCGAGGCCGCCAGCGACTTCTTCAGCGCGGCCAACGAGATGCCGCCGCGCTCCTTGGACGCCGCCACCGCCTGCATCAGCAGCTCCGTCACGCTGGGGCCGCCAGGCTTCCGCGGCTGCACCTTCGCGGCGCCTGCCGCTCTCTTCGCCGCCGCCTTCGAAGCCGGAACCGCCGCCACGGGCGCAGCTGGCGCGACTTCTGCCATACTCTCGAGCGAGGCTCCCGCTTCTTCCGACGAGGACCTTTCAAATGCCCGGCGGTGCGGCGGTGCGCTGGTATTTATAGGCGAGGAGCTGAGCGCTGATTGGTCGGTTGCCAGCCCGGCGCTTTGTTGAGTCCGACTCCGCTCCTGATGGTGGCGATTTTGTGTTTCTGAAAGTGCATAAAACAGTCAATTAATAAAAATCCCTCCGGCCGATCCCTTCCTTTCCCGGGGGGATCGAGCGGGGTGGATGTCTTCTTTCGGGGTCCCGGCTTCCCTTGGCTGGAGCAGCATAGGAATTGCGGGGAGAAAGCGGGGAGCATAGCATCTCCCGGCTTCTTCTGCCTTGACGCGTGTCAACTTGCGCCTTTGTTTGGAGATGCCGAAGGGCTCTCGTCGGAAACCCTCGTGTAAGACCTTGGAAACGGCACCCGGGAGGGTCTGTAACTCGACCCGCCCGCCAGGCAAGGATCTCGGCTGATGATTTGCACCGCGATGGCTTCTTTAATCCGGCCAAGTAACACATCGAACAGTCTGCATGCTTGTGACGTGCGTTTTATGTGGGGGCTTGCAAAGGACAAATCCGCAAAAAAAAAAAAAAGTTGGGGAATTGGGTTGTAATTAAATAGGGCCGGGACCAGTGAAGAGTGGAAAAAAAAATAGGGGAGGTAGTTTGGTTTTTTTAAGCAATTTGCTTTATACTTTTTTTTTCTGGAACTGGGTAACCTAGATACAAAACCTCAATTATATCTGTGTAATAATCAACACACCTAAAGTTACTTCAAAGCTTGGGTTACATCCTCCTGGACTAAAAAAGTGTCATGTAGGGCAAAGAAAAGGAAAAAGAAATTATAAAAGACATATAATTTCGAAAGAGACCCAGCTAGACCCCCTTTGCTCTACTCACTAGATCTTACTGCCACAGCCAGGAGAGCTTTTATGCATTGCTTTTTTTCTTTAAAGTCCTCCCTTTTCCATTTTGAAGATCACATCTACTCCATCCAAGCAGACTTTTATACACAGCTGAGGTTCCTTCGTTCGCTCTGCATTTCTTGCAACAGATTGCCCAAAGCAGGTCGTTCTAGACTTACGATTCGTTTAGTGACTGTTCAAAGTTATGACGGCATTGGAAAAAGCGAGTTACGACCCTTTTTCCACACTTACGACCGTTGCAGCATCCCCGCAGTCATACCATCAAAATTCAGACGACTTGGCAACTGACTCATACTTATGACGGCTGCAATCATCTGATCCCTTTTGCGACCTCCTGACAACGGCGTAAATGGGAAGCCAGATTCGGGAAAGGGCGGTATATAAATCTAAATAAATAAAATAAATACTTCCCAATTGTGTTACTAACTGAATGGCTCAACTGTGACAAAAGGATCGTAAAACAAGGCGAAATTCAAATGTCTCACTTTGCGGTAGAAATTTGTGGCCTGTAAATTGAGGGATAC
Source organism: Vipera latastei (assembly GCA_024294585.1). NCBI lineage: Eukaryota > Metazoa > Chordata > Lepidosauria > Squamata > Viperidae > Vipera > Vipera latastei. The sequence continues at coordinate 135,025,220 of CM044371.1, forward strand.
ATGTGTTAACTTCCTAAAGTCATTTGACTTAGAATTTCTCCCTCATTATCCCTTCTTCTAATCCCTAAAGGGATTCCTCTTTCCTGCTCATTTTTTCCCCACCATTTTAAGGTAGTTTGCACCCCCGTCCTTCCCTCCATTTTTGCCTGCTAAACGTAGTTTTGAAAAGCGGGTCTTCAGATTCATGGCATCAGTCGGCATAATACCGGCGGCAAATTATTCAGACTCCTGCAATAGGATGCAAAATGGGATGTGCTCAGGGCCCCCTAACCATCACTTCTCTAGCATTCCCACAGATTAACTTGGTTGTTTTTAACTGAGATTAGGTATTGAGCACCATTCTAGTTTTCTGGGTTTTCATCCTCCGATTCACTTAACAATCGTGGCAAAAAAAAGGTGATAAAATGGGGCAAGATTCACTTAAGAACTGTCTTGCTCAGCAACTGACATCTGCTCACTTATAGTAAGTCAAGGAATTGAGTAGGGGGTTGGACTAGAAGATCTCCAAGGTCCCTTCCAATTCTGTTATTCTGGAGATGCCTGAAGCAGACTAGGATGTCTTGAAGTGGCAGAGAATTGAATATTCTTGGATCCAACTGCTAGGTGCCCTGACTGCCTTCAACAACCAGCGGCCTCTTTTTCCCCAAAAAAAACACACCAGGGACACCGTGAGAGAGAGAGAAAAAAATCAAAAATTCCTTTATTTAGTGGCAGAATCAGATTCACAGAAATTGCATCACAAATTGGATCTGTTCCTGCATGTTCGCAGACACACACACACACACACACACACACACAGGGTCTCCGCAGCAGAGAAAGAAAGAGAACGAACGTGTAGGTTTTATACAAAAATAATGAATTTGACCGACACAGGATACGTAGCAAAACATGGTTTTGCCTCCTCACCCTTTTGTACCCTGCTATCCAAGCTGACCTACGCCAGGAATTTTTTAAAAATGGAAAATGTAGGTAGGAACATAGGAGGCGGCGTTTGCCCATGTGACAACTCTGTGCAAAACATGGCTGATTGAGACTTTTTATCCCCTTCAACTAGACGGGGAACAAAGACATTTTCAACGGATGCAATATTAAGATCTGTGGCTGCTACAGATAGCCCTTGACTTACAAAAGTTCGTCTAGTGACCGTTCAAAGCTACAACGGCATCGAAAAATGTGACTTCCAACATATTTCTCACAGTTACCACCTTTGCAGCATCCCCCATGGTCATGTGATCAGAATTCAGACGTTTACAACAGGTTCATATTTATGACGGTCACAGTGTTCCGGTCTCCGTGTGTGTGTGTGTGTGTGTGTGTGTGTGTGTGTGTGTGTGTGTGTGTGTTTGCGTGTGTGATGTGATCAATCCCCATGTGTGACCTTCGGACGCACAAAGTCGATGGGGAATGCCAGATTCACTTAACAACCATGTGAGTAACTTAACAATTGCAGCGAGTCACCTAACTCCGGCAAGAAAGGTCATAAACTCCCGGAACAAATGTCTCACTTAACAACAGAAAATTTGGGGTCTGTTGTGGCCGTAAAACCAGAACTAGCTACATTTATTTCCCATGTCAATCCAAAACTGATGGGTAAATTGCTTCTCTTCCTAAATGAGAATTAGGACGAAAAAAAAAGGCACGGAGGCTTATGAGAGATAAAGAGAGCGAGGGTCCAAATCCTTTTAGCCGAAGGATTTAGCTACCGTAAATCCTTTTCACAAAAACTTCTAAGCACTCCTCTCTCGCTCTCCAAGAGAGAAGTCAAAATGAAATGAAACGATCAAAAATCAGGAGGAGTCCGGCTTTCAAGGGCAAAATGCACCAACTCGAGGTGAAATCTTATGATCATTCCTGGAGACTCGGTCTGCCCCGGATATTACAGGACAAATTTAAATTACAGATCGTCCTCCATTTACGACCGCACAATTTCCGTCGTTAAGTCGGGCAGGAGGGGGCATGAAGCAGGTCCCCAAGTAAACTGACTTGGTTTTGCAACGGTTGCAGTGAGTCATCGCGGCCGTTAAGCAGGCCCCGTGGCCAAGCAACGCCAGCATATCTGACAGGCGTTTTTTTACTGGAAAACAGCCAAGAACATCATAAATTGTGGCCAAGCTCCCTTTCTGAGCCCCTCCATCCTCACTGCAAACGGTCGTTAAGGAAATGGCCGTTAAGCAAAGCCTACATGTCGATGACTTCCCTCCACCACAAAAAAATAAAATAAAATAGAAGCAGGAAGAAAAAATCTTTTCAAACAAAGCCAGAAACCCTTCCGTAAATGATCCAGAGATCCATTCTTTTTTCTGGACTTCTAGCGGCTTTGCGGTCTCTTCCTGGAATCAACACACAAACAAAACTTCTCAAGACAGTCACAACATACAACAGGCTGCGCAGTATTTTGGCCCAATGACAGCCAGAGGTGATGATGTCTGAATCCACTGAGTTTTTAACACAACCACACAAGAATGCCTGCAAGGGGGAGGAAGAGGTGGGTCACTTACAAGGTCCTCCAGACCATTGGAAGGACCTGACTGGGGCTACACAGCTGCTGGCACTGATCAGCCAAAGCAGAAGGGAGGGTCCCACCGATCTCCATGAAAGCCTTTTTTCACTTTGGAGGCTAGTCCTCAGTTTGCCCAACTGCTTTGAATAGTTGGAATAGAATAGAGCTGGAAGAATAATAGAATAGAATATATGGAATAGAATAAGAATAGAATAGAATAGAATAACATGAATAGAATAGAATAACATGAATAGAATAGAATAGAATAACATGAATAGAATAGAATAGAATAGAATAGAATAGAATAGAATAGAATAGAATAGAATAGAATAGAATAGAATAGAATAGAATAGAATAGCAAAAATAGAATGGAATGGAATAGAATAGAGTAGAATAAGAATAGAATAAATAAGAATAAGAATAAAATAAACATAAAAATAGAATGGAATAAATAGAATTAGAATAGAATGACATAAAAATAGAATGGAATGGAATGGAATAGAGTAGAATTAGAATAGAATAAACATAAAAATAGAATGGAATGGAATAAATAGAATGAGAATAGAATAACATAAAAATAGAATAACATAAAAATAGAATAAAATAGAATAGGAATAGAATAGAAGCTGGAAGGGACCTTGGAGGTCTTCTAGTCCAGCCCCCCGCTTAAGCAGAACCTATCCCATCCCAGACGCGTGACTGTCTAGCTAGCTTCTTCTTTAAAATCTCCAGTGATGGAGCGCCCACTATCTCTGGAGGCAAGGAGTTCCACTGGTTAATTGTCCTTCACTGTTTTAAAAGGAACAAAAAGATTTGTCGTTTTGTTTGGGGGGAGGGCGTTTTTTTTTTGCTTAGAAAAAGCCAGGGGGAAAAAAAGTATTTGCTCTCCATTGTTGTCCTTTTGAAAAAAATAATTTCTCTTCCGGGTAAGTGGGTGACGATGGTGCCCTTGTTCTTCACCCACCCACCCCCGAGGAAGATCTGCTTGCCCTTCTCAGTCCCGTATCGACTCCCAAACCATCTTCCCAAACGCTTCTCCGTGAAGAAATTCCAGGCGCCATCGAAAGAGAACCAGGCGCCGCAAAATCAACGCCTGCCTCATCCCAAGCTGCTTTTGCCACTCGTGCGATTCCAAACAGCGCAAGGGGAATTTGCAAGAAGGAAAACCGCAGGGGAAAATCACGGCCCAAAGTCTCTCCCTCCAGATCCCAAGGAACTAATCGAAGAATCTTTCCCCCAGGAAAGAAAGATTCTTTCCCCGTTGGGTCCCCAGGTCGGAACGTGTTTTTTAAGAGAAAGATGGATCCCTCTTCCTCAAAGGGGCCAGAGCCGGCAAAAGTCAGGAAAACTATTGGCAACAGGAAGCAAACGGGTGATGCACGTCAACGGCAGTCATAGATGGAGCAGAGTTCGGGGGGGGGAAATAATAATAAATTAGAGAAGTTGATTAGTTGGGTGAAGATAAGCTCCAACAGAGAATATTTTGTAGCTCAAGGTTGAAGTGAGGGGTCCTTGGTGCTCTCTGAGCTGGTTTGTTTCCTTGCAGACGTTTCATGACCCAACTAGGGAACATCATCAGTGCTAGGAGGAAGGAGGAGGAAGAGGAGAACTGTGGGGTCCTTGGTGCTCTCTGATCTTGGTGGTTTCCTTGCAGATGTTTTATGACCCAACTAGGGAACATCATCAGTGCTAGAAGGAAAGGGAAGGGGAGGGAAGGGGAGGGAAGGGAGGAAGGAAGGAAGGACTGTGGGGTCCTTGGCGCTCTCTCTGAGCTGGGTGGTTTCCTTGCAGACGTTTGACAACCCAACTAGGGAACATCATCAGTGCTAGAAGGAAAGGGAAGGGAAGGGGAGGGAAGGGGAGGGAAGGGAAGGAAGGAAGGAAGGAAGGAAGGAAGGAAGGAAGGAAGGAAGGAAGGAAGGAAGGAAGGACTGTGGGGTCCTTGGCGCTCTCTCTGAGCTGGGTGGTTTCCTTGCAGACGTTTGACAACCCAACTAGGGAACATCATCAGTGCTAGGAGGAGTCAGGCTTGCAAGGAGAAGGAAGAGGTGGGAGGAAAAGGAGGAGGAGGAGGAGGAGGAGGAGCTGAGGGGTCCTGGTGCTCTCTGAGCTTGGCAGTTTCCTTGCAGACATCTTACGACCCAGCTAGGGAACGTCATCAGTGCTAGAAGGGAGTGGGGTTTGTGGAGAGGAGGAGAAAGAGGAGGAGGGCTGGGGGGGCCCTTGGTGCTCTCTGAGTTTGGTAGTTTCCTTGCAGATGTTTCATGACCCAACTGGGTCATGTCATCAGTGCTAGAAGGGAGTGGGGTTTATGGAAAGGAGGAGGAGGAGAACTGTGGGGTCCCTGGTGCTCTCTGATCTTGGTGGTTTCCTTGCAGATGTTTCACAACCCAACTAGGCAGCAGCATCAGAGCTAGAAGGGAAGTTGGGGGGGGGTTGTTCTCTGTTTATATACGTTTGTCACCACCAACTCAAGACAGGCAATCACACAGTACACAAAAGCCCACTCAAGGAACCACCAAGAACAACAACAGTCCCACTGGCCCTGACACATAAACAGAAAGCAAATCCCCACTCTCTTCTAGCACTGATGACGCCCCCTAGTTGGGTCACGAAACACCTGCAAGGAAACCAAGAAAACCCCCCCCCCCAGGACCCCACCGAGAAAATCTCTTCCGGGGAATCTCTGGGCAGCTTCTCGGACCTCGAGCTAAGAAAAGTTGTGGCAAAGGGGACAAAAGGGGACGTGTCGACATCTCGCTCTGCAAATCACCTCTTTTATTATTATCGTCGTCATCATCACCATTTATTACTATGTTCAGCGCTGCCAGCCAGGCCCCTTGCTGGGACTCGGCTGCGGTTATCCGTAAAAAAAACCAAACACCAGTAAACAACCAATGACCAATTGTCAAAAACAAAAATAAATACATAAAAACTCAAACTACCCCTTTCCCAATGTCCTGGGCCCTCTGGGTCCGCACCCTCCTGAATGCCGCGAGGATCAAAGCGGCTGGTCCAGTTGAAGGAGAGGAGGGTGCCAGCGAAGGGCAAGGGGGGCTATCCCTGGAGGCCCCGCCAGTCCGGAGGTTCTGGTTAAACAAGGCAACAACGGGGTCCTCTGTGCGGAGAGCCCCGCCAGCTGCCTCGGGGTCCGACACCTGCCGCTCAGCAGCGTCTCTCCTCCTCGTGCGAGCAACCTCAAAAGGTGTGTAGTAGTCCTTTGCCAGGGCTTAGCTGGTCCCTTGCGCTTCTGCGTCTGACGGGTGCGGCTGGTCCTGACTCTCTCCGGCCTCCTCCTCCTCCATGGCCATTTCCAGCGGCAAGGAAGGCAGAGGGAGCTGGGCCCTGGGGCCCTCCTCCATCGGCTCCAGCATGCCATTCAGGTCCATGTCCTGGATCTCGACGTCATAGAGGGGGGCGGCCTGGCAGGCAGCATTGCTCTCGCACTCGACGCAAGCCTGAAGGGGAAGAGAAACAAAACCCCGGAGGGGGAGGAAGACAAGAGGCGGGTTAGCTTATGGTGGACTAGGTGGGTCAGGGCTAGGGTTAGACATAAGGGTTAGATTTTAAGGTTTAGGGCAGGGGTCCCCAACCCTCGGTCCATGGAGCGGTACCGGGCCACACAAATTAAGCCCCATCCGGGGGATGCAGGCAGCACACAAACCCACACGGGAAAAACCTCTCTCCACGGAACTGGTCCCTGGTGCCTGAAAGGTTGGGGACCTCTGCTTCAGGGCTATGACTAGGGTTACGTTTAAGATGTAGGGTTAGATTTAGGGGGGTTAAGATTTAGGGCTAGGCAACCTCGGCTCTTTTATGACTCGTGGACTTCAACTCCCAGAATTCCTGAGCCAGCATGGCTGGCTCAGGAATTCTGGGAGTTGAAGTCCACGGGTCATAAAAGAGCCGAGGTTGCCTACCCCTGGGCTAAGGTTAGGGTCAAGGTTTAGGGTCATGGCTAGGCTTAGATTTAAGGTTCAAGATTTAGGGATAAGTTTAATGTTGAGGGTTAGGGCTAGGGTTAAAGCTAGGGTTAGGTTGAAGGTTTTAGTTTTAAGGTTTAGGGCAGTGATGGCAAACCTTTTAGAGACCGAGTGCCCAAACTGCAACCTAAAACCCACTTATGTATCGTCGGGTACCGGGTGGGCGTGGCCCGTTGGATGGGCGTGGCTGTGGTGGTAACGGCAGACTGGGTGGGACTCAAAAGTTCAATCAATCAATTCCAACTTTGCGAGATTTTTTTTTCTCCGTGAGAAGTTGACATTGATTGAACGAACTTTTTTTTTCTACACGGCGGCCTAAAGCGAAAAGGTTTTATAAAACCCAGCTGAAGGCCTAGGACTGGAGCAACGGTGCACATGCCCACAAGAGAAGGCTCTGCGTGCCACCCATGCCGTAGGTTCGCCACCACAGGTTTAAGGTTAGGGTTTTATTGGTTTTCCAATTTAAAAGCTATATATTTAGAAAGCACCATGGCAATCGTCAATTGAATAACAGAGTTTTCAATACATAGTTCGAGCGCACCCGATCTGCGCTCCTTTCGCCGCGATCTGAAAACATATCTGTTCGAACAAGCCGGCCTGGCCTGAGGGGGGATTGGTGGGGTTTTTACCATCATTTTATTGGGGTTTTTATTAATGTATTAATTGTTTTTATGGGCATGTATTTAATTATTTTTTAATTTTTGTAACTCTTGTTTTATTCTTGCCCTGTACACCGCCCTGAGTCCCTTGGGAGAAGGGCGGTATAGAAGTATTAATAAATTAAATTAAATTAAATTACATTGTCATAGCATCCTTCTCTATTTCCCTTAACATTCAATGCAGCGTGTTTAAACTAACGAATTTCTAAGAATAGCATGGTGAATTTAAACAACATTTATCAGTCCAATTTCAATAAAATATATCCATGTCCTGTTATTAAATTTTATCTAATTTTGATCTTATCGTATTCAAATTTAACCTTTAATAACATCCCAAATGGTATTCGCAACCCAAATTTCCCTTATTTTTATTACACCAAAGATTGTAACATCTAACATACACACACCATAGTTAAGACTCTACCTAATGAACATTCTCTATTTCACATTCTAATACATCACAAGTTACCAATCGGACAACTTATATTTATCAATCTACTTCTACTTATAACCAAAATTTTAACATCAAATGTAGGATCCATAAGCCAAATTTCCATTATGTCAATGTATAAATTATAATGCTTGAAATAAGCCTAATCAGTACTTAAACACATTCTAATCCTATCTCATAAACATTTTCTAGAGCCTTGGTGGAGCAGTGGGCTAACGCCTCCTTAAGTAACACCAGCTGCCTGCAATTAGTGCAGGTTCGAGTCCCACCAGGCTCAAGGTTGACTCTGCCTTCCATCCTTCCGAGGTAGGTAAAATGAGGACCCAGATTGTTGGGGGCAATAAGCTGACTTTGTAATAATGCCGCTTGGGTGTGTGTGTGTGAAAGCCCTAATAAGCAGGCATATACATAGAATGAAGGCTACTGCTAAGCTTGTAAGCTGCCCCGAGTCTTTGGAGAAGGGCGGGATATAAATGGAATTAAAATAAAATAAAATAAATAAATAAAAATGGCCTGTTTTTAAATCTAACTCTGGGTTTCTTTTTTTGCCAATCGGGTTTCCAGACCAAAAAGCCTTTTAGATTGCCAAATAGATCTCCGTGCATATTATTTGTACCAGAGGCGGCCATCCAACCATCAATAATGCACAAAGTTTAAACCATTTCTAGTCATTGTATTGTGGCCCTGTTGATTCCACTCTATTTGCTCTAATATCTCTGTCTGCAATTTGATCTGGATTCTCCTTCCATCTGGGTTCGTCTGTTCTGAGCAGAAAATCTTATCCAGTTTTATAATTAGTAGTTGACTGTCTAGTAGGCTTTCCACAGGCTGTCTTTGTTGGTCTTCGGCGTCTTCCATGTTGGCATCACTATCTTGCGCATAGTATACTTCTGGAATTGTAGGCTTAGAAAAGGTCAAAAGTTGAGTATTAAGTTTTTCCACAATTTGTTCTTGGTCTTTTGGGTTGTCTGTCTTAGTAATAGTTTCTCGTACTTTTTTAAAATTGTAGGTTCTTTGAGTGGAATCAAATTTTGGATATTATTTTTTTTCAGTGCCTTGTTGTTGCTTATATTCCTCTGCCTCAATAGCGGTTTCTTCCAATTTTGTTGTATTTTGAATTGTAAATTCTTTAGTTGAAGTCTGGGTTTCAGTTTGTGAACTGGAGTTGGCACCTAAATTTTTCAGCCTGGAGATAGACATCTCAGTGACTTTATAGACTGTTTCAAGTATAAGCTTATAATCAAGAGAGGTTTGTGGCTGATTAGTCTCCATTTTGTAGTAATTATAGATAGTCCTTAGTGGAGGCAAATTTTCAAACAAAAGTCAGTTAAGTGTCCACCTCCACAGGTCTAAGCTAAATTCATCTCCAGCTGTTTCATGTTTTTATCTTAATGCCAAGGTCAGTTTCTCAATAATATTAACTTGCTGTATCAGGCATGGCCACTAGAGGTCCCCAGAGTACTTAAAATCCTTTTCAGACAGAGTAGATTTTATCAATTTTGAGTCTTTTTACTTATTTCTTTTTTGTCCCCTTTTTTTAGTCAAATAGGTAGAATAAGTCCATTTCTGTGAGTATAGGAATTTTGGGGCAAAAATAGAAAGGTAGTAAGTCCAATTAATTAGTATTATTTAGTTCAAGGCTTTTTTTCCTCTCCCGATGTATACAGAAGCCACCATTAGGGAGGGTGGGGGAAAAAAAATCCCTTCCCTCTCTCCTCGCAAGGGGAAGCAAATTCAGGAAGCTTTTACCAGGAAAAGGTAGACAGTCAGGAAAAGAAGAAGGCAAATCTCACCCAGTTAAGTGCTTTGTTGTAATGTTGGCTTCGGAAGGAAACGGCTGAAACGATGGGCCATGGGAGTGGCCGATCCTTTCTTCGTCGGTTCGGAGAGTTGCTCCAAGCCGACGGGAGGGCCGCCGCCCTTCTACCGCCGCTCAGAATCCTCTCCTCCGCTCATCGCCCCTCCAGGGCGACTTTCGACCCCTTTACAGGGGTCCCTCAGCGAAGAAATCCAGGCGACACGAGGAACGTTCCCCTCGCGCGTCTGGCCATGCCGGGATCCGGAACCGGAAGCCTAAGGTTAGGTTTAAGGTTTCAGGTTAAGGTTAGGTTTAAGGTTAAGGTTAGATTTAAGGTTAGGTTTAAGATTTAAGGTTAGGTTTAAGGCTAAGGTTAGGTTTAATGTTAAGGCTTAGGGTTAAGGTTGGGGTTAGGTAGCCGATATTCTACAGGTGGTCCTCAAATTGCGACCATTCACTTAGTGGCACTGAAAAAAGTGATATCTGGTCATCTTTCACACTTACGACCGTTGCACCATCCCCGCGGTCACATGATCAAAATTCAGAGGCTCGGCAACTGGCCTGTACTTGTGACGGTCGCAGCATCCCAGCATCACATGATCTCCTTTTGCAACCTTCTGACAAGCAAAGTTAAAGGGGGGAAGCCGGATGCACTTAACAAACGTGGTTACGGACTCCCTTAACAATGGTCGTAAGCCGAGGTTTCCCTGTATGTGCCTAGAGAGCCGATGACAGATAGCGGGAGAACCGCGGTTCCCTTGCTTTAAGTCAGGGGTCTTCAAACTTGGCCCTTTTATGACTTGTGGACTTCAACTCCCAGAATTCCTCAGCCAGCTTTGCTGGCTGAGGAATTCTGGGAGTTGAAGTCCACAAGTCATAAAAGGGCCAAGTTTGAAGACCCCTGCTTTAAGTCAATAAATCCACTGAGGGTCGACAACAACCGTAAACAAGGGTAAATTAACACTTGTGCGCTAAACGACCCAACAGGGGTGATTCTCCACAATATAAAAAAGACGTTGAGACTCTGGAAAGAGTGCAGAGAAGAGCAACAAAGCTGATTTAATAACCTAGAGAGGCTAAAAGATACGAAGAACAGCTGTAGATATTAAGGTAAAGGTTCCCCCGCACATGTGTTCTAGTCGTTTCCAACTCTAGGGGCCGGTGCTCATCTCCGTTTCAAAGCCGAAGAGCCAGCGCTTGTCCGAGGACGTCTCCGTGGTCATTTGGCCGGCATGACTAGACGCCAAAGGCGCACGGAACGCTGCTACCTTCCCACCGTCGTGGTCCCTGTTTTTCTACTTGCATTTTGACGTGCTTTCGAACTGCTAGGTTGGCAGAAGCTGGGACGAGTTAACAGGCGCTCACTCTGTTATGCGGCACTCGGGATTCGACCCACCAAACTACTGACCTTCTGATCGACAAGCTCAGCATCCTAACCCACTGAGCCACCACGTCTCCCTGTAGATATTGGGTATGTCTAATTTAATAAGAAGAAGGACTTGGAGGGGCGGGGGGGGGGGGAGAGACATAACATCTTCCAATATTTTGAGGGGGCTGCCCCAAAGAAGTGGGGGTGTTCCACCTATCCTCCAAAGCGCCTGAAGGCAGGACAAGAAGCGACAGATGGAAACCAATGAAGGAGAGAAGCAACCTGGAATTAAGGAGAAACTTCCTAACAGCGAGCACCATTAGCCAGTGGAACTTCTTACCACCAGAAGCTGTGGGTGCTCCATCGCTGGAGGTTTTCAGGAAGAGACTGGACAGCCGTTTGTGTGGAATGGTATAAGGTCTCCTACTCGAGCAGAGGGCCAGACTAGAAGACCTCCAAGGTCCCTTTCGACTCTGTTATTCCAGTGCCCCCTCGTTGCTCCCGCCGCCCCTCCCTCACCCGGGCGCTGCCCATCGCCTCACCGTGACGTTGATGGCTTTGGGCAAGAGCCCTTTGTGGACCCAGCTGTGCACTTCCGCCAGCTCCTTCTTCTGTTCTTCCGTGAATCTCGGCTGTTGCTTCTGCAGCTGTTTTAGCTTCTCCCGATCCTCCCGGAGGACCGTCTCCATGTCCCTGCGGAGGAGACAAGACGGTCAGAAATGCCACAGAACTTCCCTGCCTAGGAGCCAGAAGTGACCCCCCCCCCTGGCCCCGGTCCCCCAGACTTCAACCCAAACTAAAGCAAGCAAAAAGCCCCCTCTCTAATTCCAACGTTCCCCCCTTAACGATACCCAGAAAAGAAGCTCCCGTTTTCTTCTCTCTCGGCGAATGCTAAATCTGGATCCCGAGAGGATCGAGCGAAACCCGAGAAGCACCTGTGGGAAGCGGCTCACCTGGCTGGGAGCTGATAGGTCATCATGACCTTGTCGTCGGTGTTCGCCATCAGCAACCAGATGGGATCCTGGAGGACGTATTTGATGAAGTGCTCGTTGTCCTCCGCCTCGGATCGCTGCTTGGCCCGTAAATCGTTCTCAGACGAGTCGACGCTGCCAAAGTATTTGCTGGTGTTGCTACTCTTGCTGCTTGCTGCAGAGGGGGGAAACGAAGCGGTTTGGGTACAGGAAAAATTCTCCCCCGTAGTGGGAAGAAAAAAAAAGGCACCCAGCAAGCAACTGCTGGTGAAAATCTCCTGAGAGCAGGACTTCTGGTTCCAAAACGGAGCCTGGCTGGGGGCAAACTGTCGGAGGCTCGCCCAGATCCTCCCAGGCAACCCGGTTCCAGGACTTACTGGTCCCGCTGGCAGAGGTGCTCTCCCCATTGGATCCCAAGCCCATGGAGCCCGAGGCGGCCGATCCAGTGCCCGAACGAGAATCTTCTTGCAGGAGGAGATCCAGCAGGTCACTGGAGCTGGACAAAGCGTCGTTGTTGGAAGAATCGTGAGCTTCCACCTGGAAGGGGAAGATGGCCCAGGTTAGGAGCAGGAACAAGCATCCTCCTCCAAGACCAGGCTCCTTTCTGGCAAACCCCGGAATCACCCGTTCCCACGGCCGCTGTTCCCTCCTTGCCACCCTCCTCGCAATCTCGATCTCCTCGTCCAGCTCACATTGGAGCAAAAACTAAAACTTTTCTCGTTAAGAATCTCACAAGATTAAGTAAGTCTCGGATTGGGAGAAGCGACTTTTTCTTTAATCGTTTCGGGTGGACATGTGATAAAAGCGCAGAAACATCGGAGTACGGTTCATATTTTAATGCAGAAAATCCTTAACGTGAATGTGAAGATTAAACCAGAAACTTTCTTTCTGGGTCTAATGGAAAAAGACTTTTGAGGGAGGAAAAAAATTTTGGGGGAACTTTTTGATTTTATATCGTTAAAGGCAGCAAGACTGCTCTACGGAAAATGGAAGGATGTTTGCGATTCCCCCCGTAAACGGATGGCTACAAAGAGTGACTGAATGAGCAGAGATGGCTAAATCGACTGTTTTGACGAAAGAAAAGAATATTAAGTACTTTCGTTTCTACCACTTAGGGATTTGGGGCTTGAGGCGGGGGAAAAAAAGGATCTTTTGATTTTGGCTTTTGCTGATTAGATTGATTAGACACGGCTAGTTCATACTACTATAGAAATGTAAAAAGTTGAAGATCAATGTTCAACGTAATGGCCTTATTTTACTGCAACAGAGGGAGTCAGAAGCCAACGCCTTTTTTCTTCTTTCCCTTCCCCCCCATTCCCACACTTCTCTTTTTCCCTTTTGTTCCCTATTATTCGCTTTTGTCTCTTCCTATTTTACGCTACAAGCCAATTAAAATCATAAAAACAGAACGGTGACGTCCCGGATTTGGATCGTACAGAATGAACCTGCAACCGACTCGCTGCTAGGATTGGAGGCACCTCGGCGGCCAAAGGAAGGACAGGCCATCCCCGCGGCCAGCGAGGACCGCCCTCACCCGGGATCAAAGATCTGACTTGTTCCCAGGAAACGGACTCGTGCTCGGAAAGACCAAGAACACTTTAGCCCTGGCGCCGCTCACCATGCAGGTTTCTTTCGGAGGGCCGAGCTTGTTCACCAAGCCCTGCCCGCCAGCCACTCCAGCCCAGTCTGCGGAGGTGCCGGCTGGTCCCGCTTGACCGCTCATGCTAGCTTCTTGCCGGTCACTTGGCTTGGGGAGTTCTTCCATCTGGAGCAGGTTCAGCTGCAACGGGGAGCTGCAGCGCGACTCGAAGAGCGGGGATTCGGCCCGCTCGGGCTGGCTCATGGAGTGTGGGGTGGAAGAGGGGGAGGGCACTTGCAGGCCGGCTTCGGGCCCGGGGGCCAGCGTGGTGCTGCCCGGCTGCGGCGCTGCGAAGGGGAAAACGGGTCCGCCGGGAAAGTACGTCTCGGGGAGGGGGCTGTTGATCTGGGGGAAGACGTAGTTGGGCAGGACGAGGGCCACCATGGGGGTGACGAGGGAGGCGGGGAACTGAGGGGCTGGCAAGGGGGTCTGCGAAGGCTCGGTGGTTGGGGGCACCGTGGGGCGAGGGGGAAAGACAGGGATCGGGTAGGTGGGCATAACAGCCGGGTAGGACATGTTCGGGAGGGTGGGCGGAGAAGGGCCCGAGGGGGGCCAAGAGGGGGCAACTGGGGGGCAGGGCAGCTGGGGGGGCGACCCAGCTGAGTTCTGGGCAGAGCTGCTGTTGTCCGAGGATTTGTTCTGCCTGATGCGCTTGGCCTTGGACTTCCGGCCGCGGACCCGGCCGCTCGGCCCGCGAGGTCCCTGGCGCAGGCCTCTGGAACCTGGAGAAGCGAAAGGGACGAAGAAGATGAGGAGGAGGAGGAAAAAAAGGAGAAGGAGGGATAAGGGGTTGGATGAAGAGGACGAAGGAGGAGGGAAGAGGAAGTAAGAAGAGGACAGAGGGAAGAAGAGGAAGGAAAGAATAAGGGGGAAGAGGAGGAGGAAGAGGAGGAGAGGAGGGCTGTGGGGTCCTTGGTGCTCTCTGAGCTTGGGGGTTTCCTTGCCGACATTTTCTGACCCAACTAGGGAACTTCATCAGTGCTAGAAGGGATTGTGAGGGGAGGAAGAGGAGGAGGAGGAGGAAGCAAGGGAGGAGAAGAGCGGAAAGAGGAAGAGGAGGCTCCACCCTCCTCCCATCCCGTGTCTGCCCTCCCCTCCTCCAGGGTCACCTCGCTCCTCCTGGACCCGGGGCCGGTGCAGCTCCTGCCAGCTGGGCCTGGCGGGGGAGCTGAAGACGCGCAGCTGGCTGAGGTTCTTGAAGCAGGTGAGGAAGTCCTGCTCCTCCTTCTGCGTGTGGACGGACAGGACCTCCTTGGTCAGGCCCACCCTGCGGTACTGCTGCTCGCGGTCGGGGGTCACGCTGGGCGCCGTCTCCTCCATCATGACGATATCTGGAGAGGGGGAAGGGGAGGAGGAGGAAACAGCAAAACAGGAAACAAAGAGGTCAGCCTCTCCACGGCTTTCCATCCTCCGTGTTTACACAGCTGGTCTTCCTTTTAAATCAGCCAGGTCCTTGATTGACGACGACACCATCATAATAATAATAACAATAACGAGGAGAAGGAGGAAGAGAAGAGGAGGAGGAGAAAGAGAAGGAAGGAGGAGGAGGAGAGGAAGAGGAGGAGGAGGAGGAGAAGAGGAGGAGGAGAAAGAGAAGGAGGAGGAAGGAGTAGAAAGAGGATGAGAAGGAGGAAGAGGAAGAGGAAGAAGAGGAGGAGGAAAAAAAAGGAGAAGGTGGAAGGGACCTTGGAGGTCATCTAGTCTAACCCCTCTGCTCAGGCAGGAAACCCTATATACCATTTCAGTCAAATGGCTGTCCAGTCTCTTCTTAAAAACGTGAGCCCAAAATCTCCTGTTGCAACAGTTCTTACGCGAGTTTTGACCCATTTTGCAACCTTTCTCACCAGGGGTTTTTGAGGGGGGTGGGTGGTCTGCCACAACTTAGCAATCGTTTGAAGTTATGACAGACACCCCCTCCCTCAAAAGAAAGTTACTTACGACAGCGCCCGAGTGTCTTTTCCCACCTGAGAAGGGGGTTGGTCTAGATAACCTCCAAGGTCCCTTCCAACTACTATTTCTCCTCCTCCTCCTCTCTCTTCATCATCAGCATCACCATCGTTATATTATTATTATTATTATTATTATTATTATTATTATTATTATTATTATTATTATTATTATTATTATTATTATTATTATTACTATTATTACTATTATTATTAACTGTGAACTTCCAAAACCCACATCCCCCTCCCACGACTGGATGTTCACCAACAGCCCACCAAAATAATAAAAATAAACAGCCGACAAGTCATCCAGTTGCAATGAGTCCCCAAAGCCAAATAGAGACCCCCATGATAGGGGTGGAGTGCGGGGGGGGGGGATTTGCAGGTAAGGACCCCCATGAAGAACTGGGACCATGGTGATGGGCCAAATGACTGGCTGAATTTAAATTCTCTCCAGCATTCATTTTACTTGTTTTTGATTTTCTTTGTTGATTTTCTTTTTTTTCCCTTTCTTTGTTTTACTCAATTGTATGGTTTTTGATTAGCTGCTCCTGGTAGGAATCGAGCTAGTCCAGGGGTAAGGCAACCTTGGCTCTTTTATGACTCGTGGACTTCAACTCCCAGAATTCCTCAGCCAGCCACGCTGAGGGGAAAGGGAGAGGTTTCCAAGCTGAGCCAGGCTGGCTCAGGAATTCTGGGAGTTGAAGTCCACGAGTCATCAAGGGGGCCATAGTTCCTGGGATTTGTTCCCTGGGAGGTCTCCGCTCTCTGCGCCTAGGTTGCGGTCTCTCCGCCGTAGCAACCGTAGGATGGGTGGACTTCAACTCCCAGGGTTCCCCAGCCAGCCAGTTAGCATTCCCCAGGCAGCTTACAGTTGCCATGATGCTGGCTGAGGAATTCTGGGAGTTGAAGTCGACAAGTCATAAAAGGGTCATAGTTCCCCCATGCTGGCTCAGGAATTCTGGGAGTTGAAGTCCACAAGTCATGAAAGGGCCACGGTTCCCCAATGCTGGCTCAGGAATTCTGGGAGTTGAAGTCCACCAGCCATCAAAGAGCCAAGGTTGCCTACCCTTAAAGCTAGTCCTTGACGTAGGACCACAACAGAGCCCAAGATTAATGTTGCTAAGCGAGACATTGGTCAAGTGAGTTTTGCCCCGTTTTGCCCCCAATACCCAACTCTCCAACTGAAGACACCCCCCCTTCCCTCCATCAATCTGCCTCCCACCTCGACCCTTCCCAGCCCGTCTTCCTTCCTTCAAGAATCCCCCTCCTCCCCCCCCCCTCGGTGCCGCCCCCCCACCTGCCCCGGCCTGGACGTTCCCATAAAAGCTGGGTGGGTGCGTCCCCTACCCGACTCCGGGGGCTTCTTGTCTCCCACGTGGACGATGGTACTGCTGAAGCTGCACTGACTGGTGACGGACACCACGCTCTCGGCTTTGCTAGGCAAGGCCAGCGGCGTCAGAGGGCCACCCACCACGGTGGCAGCTGCCGCCGTCCCGGGCTCTTCCCTCTCTGGCCGTCTGGCTGCGGCCGGCAGCCTCTCCTCAGGCACATCTGTCCAAAGAGACAGGGGCTGGATTAGAACTTGGGGCTAAGGGTGTGTGTGTGTGTGTGTGTGTGTGTGTGTGTGTGTGTGTGTGCTGTCCCAGTTTTTTTCTGAAACGCACCAACCGAAGAGACAAGGGCTGGATTAGAACTCGGGGCAAGGGGGTGGGGGTGTCCCAGGGCTTCTTGAGGCGTGTCAACCAGAGATGGGCTGGATTAGAACTCGGGGCAAAGGGTGGTGGAGGTGTCCAAGGGCTTCTGAAATGCGCCGAGCAAAGAGACACGGGCTAGATTAGAACTCGGGGCAAGGGAGGGTGGGGTGTCCCAGGGCTTCTTGAGGCGCGTCGAGCAGAGAGACAAGGGCTAGATTAGAACTCGGGGCAAGGGAGGGTGGGGGTGTCCAAGGGCTTCTGAGACTCGCCGAGCAAAGAGACACGGGCTAGATTAGAACTCGGGGCAAGGTGGGTCCCAGGGCACGCCGATCAGCAGGGCAGAGACGCCGCCGAGATGCCAAAACCTTGGTCGGGTTTACCCCTGCGAGGCAGGCCCGGGGAACGGCCGGAAAGAGCCCCATCTGGGTGGATTCCCCCCCCTCTCCAGCACCATGGGGAGACACCCCCCCTTTGAGGAGGGCGGCAGCAGCAGCTCTGGGGACCCCGAGGAGGAGCAGGAGCAAGACCCCGTCTCCGTGCCAGGCACAAAGGAAGGGGAGAGAAACAGGGAAGAGCCGGAGGTTTCGGGGTTCCCGAGACGGACCAGGGAGAAGCCCAGAAGCGGCACCTGGAGGAAGGGGAAACGGGGAGCAGTGGAGGGGTTTTTTTGGGGGGGAGGAGGGGAGGAAACCCACCTTTGCTCTGTGCAGCCACCTGTTTGCACACTTTCTGCTTGTCGTCGTCCGAATTGGAGGTGGTGTAGGAGGAGGAACCACACTTGCGTTTTACCCGGCTGGGAATGTTACAGCTTTCCAAATATCTGTAGGGAGGGAAGGAGGGGGGAGATGTGAAAGGACAACCAAGGATCAGGCACGGGTGCCCACGTGACGGACCAATTAAACTGCTTTATTGCCGAAAGCCTCTCCGCAGGAATCTTCTAACTGAACTGCTTTATTGCCGAAAGCCTCTGCGCAGGAGTCTTGTAAACTGTTTTATCACTAAAAGCCTGTGCACAGGAATCTTCTACCTAAACTGCTTTATTGCTAAAAGCCTCTGCCGAGGAATCTGCTAACTAAATTGCTTTATTGCTGAAAACCTCTGCACAGGAATCTTCTAACAGAACTGCTTTATTGCCGAAAGCCTCGGTGCAGGAATCTTCTATCTCAACTGCTTTATCGCCGATAGGCTATGCGCAGGAATCTTCTAACTAAACAGCTTTATTGCCGATAGGCTATGCACAGGAATCTTCTAACTAAACTGCTTTATTGCCAAAGCTTCTGCGCAGGAAGAGAAATCAGGGCTGGGCTGCAAACGCTGCCCTTTTCTCAAAGGATGAGCAGCCGAGCAGAAATTGAGCGCTCAGCTAGGCCGGGGACAGAAAGGAGGTGGCACGGAAGAAGGGTGATCTCAGGGAGATCTCCAAAGACCAACAGCAAATCCTCTCGCCCCAACTGGGAGCACTGTCCATTTGGCCGAAGCCTTACCGGATAATGCCGTCCAGGCAGTTGATCTGCTGATAGGAGTAGTTGGACGGCTCCTTCTGCACAGAGTCCTCGGAGGTGGCCGGCTTGTCCGCCCTCTTCTCCGTCACCCTCAAAATCTCATTGGATTGCCCGGCGTGACTGATGGGCGGATCCAGAGCTGGGAAGGCAAGGCAGAGAAGAGGAAGAACAACCTTGACTTGGGGAAGACCAGACCGCGAGGCAGGTGGAGGAAACGCAGGAGGAAAACCCCCTGGGAGTTTTTGGCAAAAGTTAACCCGCATAAAGGCACTGCAGTGGCTCACGGGCTTGCGCGTGTGCAACGAGGGGGAGGAGGAAAACGGCTGGAAGTGGAGGAGGAGGAGGAGGAGGAGGAGGAGGAGGGGAAGGGATTCAGGAGGAAGAGAAGAAATTAAAGGAGAGCAAGGAGGAGGAAGAGGATGGCGGGGGGGCACTTTTCTTACCTGGCCGAGAGGCTCTGACGGGCATCAGCTTGACCCGAGACTCAATGAAGACTTGCTGGCCCTGGTTCTTCACCATGTGGACATCCTTGCAGATCTCTTGGAAGGTCATCTGGGATCCAGAGGCAGGCAGAGTGAGGACAGCCCCTTCCCCCAGAGCCTCCCCTCCACTCGTGCCCTCCATCGCTCCAAGGTTTTGGCAGGAGGCCTCCCTCAATCCCCAAGGTGGGCTCTTTCGTTGGGCTCCAGCTGGGGGGGGGAGGAGGGGGTTAGGACGATGCCACCTGGAGCCCACAAGACCAAGCTGCTCGGGACGAAAACCCCAGCACCACACCCCCCCACCCCGAGAGGCCCTGGAACACCCCCACCTCCACCCCCGCGCGCGCACTTACCGGCCGGAGAGCCTGGGCCTCCTCTGGGGGGTTGCTGTCGCTGGAGGAGGCAATGCTGAGCAACTGCTCGTGGGAGGCCGAGTTGCTGCAAAGGCCGAGGGCGCCGCTGCTGTGCACAGGCTGGCAGGGAGACAGGAGCCAGGTTAGAGCCGACGGAGGGAAAGGAGGAGGGGAAAAGGGAGGGAAGAGAGAGGAAGAAAAAAAGGGAGAGGGAAGGGAGAGGGAGGAGGAAGGAAGGAGATGGAATGAAAAGGAAGGAAGGAAGGAAGGAAGGAAGGAAGGAAGGAAGGAAGGAAGGAAGGAAGGAAGGAAGGAAGGAAGGAAGGAAGGGGTGAAAGGAAAGGGAGGGAGGAAGGAGATGGAATGAAAAGGAAGGAAGGAAGGAAGGAAGGAAGGAAGGAAGGAAGGGAGGGAGGGAGGGAAAGAGGTAAGGAAGGAAGGGGTGAAATGAAAGGGAAGGAGGAAAGAGTTGGAATGGGAAGGAAGGAAGGAAGGAAGGAAGGAAGGAAGGAAGGAAAGGGAGGCAGGAAAGGGAGGCAGGCAGGGAGTGAGATAGGAAAGAGAGAAGGAAGATAGGAAAGGAAGGAGGGAGGGAGGGAGGGGAAAGGAGAGGGAGGGAGGAGATGGAATGAAAAGGAGAGGGAGGAAGGAGAGAAGGAAGGGAGGGAGGGAGGGGAAGGAAAGGAAAGGAAAGGAGGGAGGAAGGCGGAATGGAAAGAAGGGAGGGGAGAGGAAGACAAACGGAGGGGAGGGAAGGCCTCACCTGCAACAGGAGACGATGGATCTGCTCGGAGAGCTCCTGGATGTCCACCTCCAGAGCCCTGGACTTCAAGACTTTGGGCGCCGTGAAGACATCCTCGTTCAGGGGGCTCCTGAGGTCGGCAAAGGCGGAGGAGGTCAGGAGACCCTCTCATCCTCCCCCTCCTTCTACAGTCCCCCCACTCCCCCCACCCAATTCCCGGGAGGAAGACGCCTATGGCCAGCCGCTCTCCTTCCTCTCCATCTCACCCTCCCCTCCCCCCCTTTGCCCCCTTCCCCGCCGTCTTCCAGAAAGGCTGGGACTGCAACTCCCAGAATCCCCAGCCAGCACAGCCAAAGCGGATCCTGGCTGAAATCCTATTCGCTGTAGTTCCGCAGCTGCCTCTTGTTGCAATGTGTCTCAACCTTGGCTGGTGGAAGACGGGGGGACTACATCTCCCAGGATTCCCCAGCCAGCGTTGCTGACTGGGGAATCCTGGGAAATGTAGTCCCCCCCCGTCTTCCACCAGAACAAGGTTATCTGGTCAGCCAACGGACCTTCTCTGGCCCCATCTTGAAAGTCAGCTAACCTCTCCTCCCTACCCGGAAGAAAGTGGGAGGAGCTTAGCCAGGGACCGGACGATGGGGGTAGGGAATCATCCCCCGCCCTGGCTAAGCTCCTCCCCCCTCTCCTGGAGGCGGATCCCCGTCCTCCCTCTCCGCCGGGGGGCTTCGTTCAGCCTGACAAAAGAGCGAGATAGATACACCCACCCACCCCGGTCCGGAGCTCTCTCACGCAGGTTTCGCACTCACGTCCGGACTTTGTGCCGGCCCATGATGAAGGAGACTTTGCGACTCCAGGGGTTGACGAAGCTGGACCAGCTGGTGTCGATGGTCACGTACTCGCCGTTGCGGGCGCAGAAGCGGATGGGTGAGTGGTCGAAGGGCTGACCGGCGTGTTGCAGGACTGGGGGAAAAAGGGGAGGGGGAGAGAGGGAAGGGGGTCAGGGCAAACCGCAGCAGCAACAACCGCTAGGCCGAACTTCCCGTAGTTCAAGCGGGCGCAGGGAGTCCTCGACTTACGACGACGGGAATCCAGGCTTTCCAATTGCTAAGCGAGGCGGTTTTTAAGAGACTCGCGCCCGGTTTTTAAAAGCGTTTTTGGCCGGGGTTATTAAGTAAAGCACTGCGGTGGTTAAGCGAATCGCCTGGTCGTTAAATGAATCCGGCAGACTTTGCTCGTCCAAAGCCTGCTGGGAAGATAGAGTAGAGTAGAGTAGAGTAGAATAGAATAGAAAATAGGATAGAATAGAAAATAGGATAGAATAGAATTAGAATTAGAATAAAAATAGAATAAAATAAAAAATAATGACAGAACAGACCAGAATAGAATAAGGAATAGAATAGAATAGAATAAATAGAATAGAATAGAATAGAATAGAACAAAATAGAATTAGAATTAGAATAAAAATAGAATAAAACATAGAATAAAAAATAATAACAGATCAGAATTAGAAATAAGGAACAGAATAGAATAGAATAGAAATAGAATAGAAAATAGGAGAGAATAGAAATAGAATAGAATAAAACATAGAATAGAATAAAAAATAATAGAATACAGTAGAATAGAATATAGGATAGAATTAGAATTAAAAAATAAGAATAGGAATAGAATAGAATAAAACAGAATAGAATAAAAAATAGAAATAGAAATTGAAAGGATAGGATAGGATAGGATAGGATAGGATAGGATAGGATAGGATAGGATAGGATAGGATAGGATAGCAGCTGGAAGGGACCTTGGAGGTCTTCTAGTCCAGCCCCCTGCTCAAGCAGAACAGATGACAAATGAAGGTGACAAAATGACTCCTGGGATGCCGCAACCGTTGTTAAATGGACGCTGGTTGCCAAGTGCTCCCAGGAACGTGGGGATGCGGCAACAGTCGTAACTGCAAGGACCGGTCATAAATGCGAGGACCAGTTGTGATTCATTTTCCTCCCCCAGCGTGGTTCTAACTTTGAACGGTTGCTAAAGGAATGGTCGTTAAGTCAAGGACTAACTTGTAATTGATTTTTTAAAAAAACCAACAACCCAGCTGCGATGCTCAACAACCTCGCATGCTGTGCTTGTTTGTTCTATACTTACTTTTCTTGTGTATGGCCAGCATAAGGGGCCGGTCCTCAGGGTGCAGGTAGAAAAGGACAGGGGTCCCAACCAAGTCTTGGGGGAGGTAGCCAAGTAGGGGGGCAGCTCTGAGAATGAGAGAAGAGGCAGCCGTCAAGAGGGCTGGTCAGTATCCGAGGACCCAAAGAGGCTTCTTTGAATGGAGGCAGGAGGCAGCTGAACAGAGACCTCAAGACTGCTGTGATTGGCCCAAAGCCACCCAGCTGACTCGCATGCCGAAGGCGGGACTAGAACTCACTGTCTCCTGGGGATTGGCCCAAAGTCACCCAGTCAGCTTCCATGCCTAAGGCGGGACTAGAACTCACCGTCTCCTGGTGATTGGCCCAAAGTCACCCAGCTGGCTTTCATGCCTAAGGCAGGACTAGAACTCACCGTCGCCTTGTGATTGGCCCAAAGTCACCCAGCTGGCATTCACGCCTAGGGCGGGACTAGAACTCACCGTCTCCTGGTGACTGGCCCAAAGTCATCCAGGTGGCTTTCGTACCTAGGGCGGGACTAGAACTCACCGTCTCCTAGTGATTGGCCCCAAGTCACCTAAGCTCTCTTTCAGTCCTATGGCGGGACTAGAACTCACCGTCTCCTGGTGATTGGCCCAAAGTCACCCAGTCGGCTTTCATGCCTTAGGCGGGGCTAGAACTCACCATCTCCTGGGGATTGGCCCAAAGTCACCCAGTCAGCTTCCATGCCTAAGGCGGGACTAGAACTCACCATCTCCTGGTGATTGGCCCAAAGTCACCCAGCTGGCTTTCATGCCTAAGGCAGGACTAGAACTCACCGTCACCTTGTGATTGGCCCAAAGTCACCCAGCTGGCATTCACGCCTAGGGCGGGACTAGAACTCACTGTCTCCTGGTGACTGGCCTAAAGTCATCCAGGTGGCTTTCGTGCCTAGGGCGGGACTAGAACTCACCGTCTCCTAGTGATTGGCCCCAAGTCACCTAAGCTCTCTTTCAGTCCTATGGCGGGACTGGAACTCACCGTCTCCTGGTGATTGGCCCAAAGTCACCCAGTCGGCTTTCATGCCTTAGGCGGGGCTAGAACTCACCGTCTCCCGGTTTCTAGACTGCTACCTTAACCACTAAACCAAACTAGTACGCGATGAGTCATAAGCTGAGGATTATCTATTGCCTATAAAACTAGCAAAGGGAGACCCACCCACCCCAAGGTAATTGACCAACCCACCCCCCTCCTTTTCTATCAGGCAGCCCCTCCCAAGGACCCCCAACCACCCTTGCTAGCCCCCCCCCTTACCGCTCATCCACGTCCTGAAACAAGCAGCTGGGGGTGTGCCTGGTGGTGAAGATCCGTTTATCGGGGGGGATCCTGGGGGCTGGGGGTGAGAAATTGAAGGCACAATGAAGGCAACTCGCTCCAGGAGCCCCCTGTGGAAAACCCACCAGCTTCTCCCCTTTGAGGCTTTCCCACCCCCCCCACCCCCACCCCCGCTCTTTGGGAGTTTTTGCTCCCGGAAAAAAAAATGTGCGTTTGGTCTATCCTACGCAATGTGGAAATGGCTTTTTTTTTAAAAGGAAAAAAAAAAAAGATTCCCTGCATGTTAAAAAGGCAGCGTGTCAGGGAGAGGGTTTATACCTTTTCTCCCAGACCTGCTGGTTTTCTGCATGCAAGGACAGATTAGTAGGTGTCTTTCCTTTAAATCTGGAGCCTTTTGCTTTGCTTTCTTCTACGCTCTGCCTGCACCAAGGCAGAGCCCTCTTTCCTTCCCTCGCTCACCCCCTTTTCTCCTTCCCACCTTTTCCTCCCTCCCATTCTCTTTCACCTTCCTTCCTTCCATCCCTCCTTCCTTGGCTCACTCCCTTTTCCTCCCTCCCATTCTCTTTCACCTTCCTTCCTTCCATCCCTCCTTCCTTGGCTCACTCCCTTTTCCTCCCTCCCATTCTCTTTCACCTTCCTTCCTTCCATCCCTCCTTCCTTGGCTCACTCCCTTTTCCTCCCTCCCATTCTTTCACCTTCCTTCCTTCCATCCCTCCTTCCTTGGCTCACTCCCTTTTCCTCCCTCCCATTCTCTTTCACCTTCCTTCCTTCCATCCCTCCTTCCTTGGCTCACTCCCTTTTCCTCCCTCCCATTCTCCACCTTCCTTCTCTTCCTTCGCTCCCCCCATTCTCCCCTTCACCTGCCTTCTTTCTTTCCCTCCCTCTCTCATTATCATCCTGTTTTTCCTCCCTCCCTTCTCCCTCCCTCCCTCTCATCATCCCTCTTTGCCCTTCCTTCCTTCCTTCCTTCCTTCCTTCCTTCCTTCCTTCCTTCCTTCCCTTCCTATGCCACCCTGGGCGGCTGGCAGATGGCAAAAAAAAAGAAAGAAAGAAAGATCAACAGGAAAGCCGTTCGTAAAAGTTTAAAACGAGCCAAATTAAAAATCTGAAAACCGGCCAACTTTCAAAAAAAATAATAAAAAAGAGAGTTCCAAAACTGGGCAAGGCCTCCGAGACCCACCCAGATCCACCCGACTGCTGGGGTACATGCAGGAAAGGAGGGGGGGGCTTGGGAGGGGGGCTTCCAACTAGTAAAACGGGATTCCCCGGGAAAGGCGAGAGAGAAGCCAGGCACGCCATCCCTGGGGGACAGGACCTCTTTAACGCCACCCCTGCCAGGAAGCCCGAGCGGTGGGCACGGCTGCTTTGCGCCCCCAACCCAACTTGCTGCCTCCCCCCCACCCCGGGATCCCTTTAGGCCCTCACCTTCGTAGCCCGAGTGGATGCGCTCTGCGATCAGCAGGCAGCAAGGCTGTCCCTGGTCGCTGTCCGAATCTCGCACCTTGGTCAGGTAAGGGGTCAGCCGGAAGGGGTAGTAACGCATCTCGCAGGCTCCGGCATGGCCTCCGCTGAGAAACAAACGCCTGCAATAAGACCAAAGGCCAAAGGAGACCAGGACGACGACCGGCAGAGGGAGAGAGGGCAGGGTCCAGCCCCTTCCGCCATCTTCCTCCCTCCCCAGGGGATTCTGGGAATCCCTTCCCGACTCTCTTTTTTATTCTCCTCGTCCTGTTAGCCAGACTGTAAAATGAGGCTCTTTTTAAGGCCGGGACTTTGGATCCGAAAGATGATTGGAGGGCGGGGAGGAGGAGAGGGGGCATTTTTCAGCCCTAGGGCTGAGTTCGAATCCCGCGGGGGGGGGGGGCGCAGGCCTAAGGGAGACCCGACTCACCTGATGCGGCAGAAGAGGGACTTCTCTTGGGTGTAGTCCATGGCGGCTGCAGTTTTAAGAAAAGGGAGAAAGAAAATTGTCAGCCGGCGGTCAACAGCCTTGGCCTGACAAAATGTAAAAAAAAAAAATGGACTTCCCCCCCCCCCCCGAGAATCTCTCACTCGGGCCTCGAGTCTCGTCCGACTAGCAGCTTTTAAGGCAAAGAGCGTCCAGTCCAAAAGGGTTTAGATTTTTATTTTTTTAAAAAAAAAAACACTTTTAAAAATATTGCTTTGGTTATTTTTAGGAAGAACTTCAAGGCACTGGAAGCACTGGATATGCCTTCCTCCTCCTGTTTTCCGCACAACAACAGCCCTGTGAGGTGGGTTGGGCTGAAAGAGAATGATTCGCCCAAGCTCAGCTAGCTGGCGTTCACACCTAAGGCGGGACTAGAACTCACTGTCTCCTGGTGATTGGCCCAAAGTCACCCAGCTGGCATTTATGCCTAAGGCAAGACTAGAACTCACCGTCTCCTGGTGATGGGCCCAAAGTCACCCAGCTGGCATTTATGCCTAAGGCGGGACTAGAACTCACCGTCTCCTGGTGATTGGCCCAAAGTCACCCAGCTGGCTTTCATGTCTAAGGCGGGACTAGAACTCACCGTCTCCTGGTGATTGGCCCAAAGTCACCCAGCTGGCATTTACGCCTAAGGCGGGACCAGAACTCACCGTCTCCTGATGATTGGCCCAAAGTCACCCAGCTGGCATTTATGCCTAAGGCAGGACTAGAACTCACCATCTCCTTTTGATTGGCCCAAAGTCACCCAGGTGGCTTTTGTGCCTAGGGTGGGACTAGAACTCACCATCTCCTGGTGACTGGCGCAAGCTCACCCAGATGGCATTCAAGCCTAGGACTAGAACAGAGTCTCTGGGTGATGGGCCCAAAGTCACCCAGCCGGATTTGGTGGCTAGGACAGAACTAGAATTCCCAGTTTCTTCCCTCACAAACCTGACACCTTAACCACTGAACCAACTCTCTTGGATCTAAACACCATAAAAAGGAGGACTCACGAGTCCATCATGTCTCCGGCCCCTCCTGCCTGTCTCTCAATAGCAGCGGTTCCAAGGCCGAACCCACCCACCCACCCACGCCAAGCTCCCCAGCCATCCTCCCCCCCCCACTTACTGGCAGAGGAGCAGGCGCTCCAGGCGGGCAGGTGGTAGGGAGCCGTGGAGCCGTAGAAGATGCTGACGTCTTGGGGGGCCAGGAACTCAGCAAACTTGGCCCCCTTGAAGACTTCTTTCTTGCAACGGAGGATGAAGACCGCCTGGTCCGAGATGTAGAGGATTTTGCCCGTAGTGAAGGACACGGCAACCGTGAAGGTGTCCTGTGGTTGTTGGTTTTTTTGCAAAACAGAAGACAACAGGAAGAGTTGAGTTTGGCCATTTGACGACTTGTGGACTACAACTCCCAGAACTCCTCAGCCTGGTTTGAGCTATGGGAGACGCGCCCCTAGAACAAGGGTTCTCCAATCTTGGGGACTTTACGACTTGCGGACTTCAAACTCCCAGAATTCCTCAGCCAGCATAACATAGCTGGCTGAGGAATTCTGGGAGTTGAAGTCCACAAGTCGTAAAGTCCCCAAGATCGGAGACTAGAAGTTCTTCTGGGCCCAGAAACATGGAGTGGGGAATCAAGATGAACCGTTCCTAGCAGAGTCTAAGCTGGCTGAGGATGATGGGACTGGAGCCCAGCATATTTAGAGGCCACGAGTATCAGTTAAGACGGAGGAAGCCATCAGCCTCAAACCTCACGCCTTGGTCCTGATCCCAGGACGTGGCCACCATCAACAGTTGACCTCAAAACGAGAAGAAATCCTTTATTTTGGGCCTGCAACAAACTTGGGAGATAGCTAGATTGTCCTCAAGAGCATCCATGCTGTGGGTGGAATGAAAAGCCCCCGCCCCACTTTTGGACTCACAACTTTATTGTGACAGCACACCAGCTCTCCTCAAAGATGGTGGAATGGACAGGTGAAGCCTTTCAGGCAATGTTTTACCTCAGGGAGTCCTCGACTTATGGGCAGAATTAGGACCAAAACCTCCGCCAGTAAGGGATGCGTCACTAAACGAACGGCTCTTGATTTTGCAACTTTTTTCCCCTGCGGTCGTTAAGCGAATTATCATGTCATTAAGCGACTCCCCCCCATTGACTTTGCTGGTCAGAAGGCTGCAAAAGGGGGGGGGGGGGGAAACCATGTGACCCCAGGACGCTGCAACCGTCGTAAATACGAGTCGAGTTGCCCAGCGTCCGAATTTTGATTGCGTGACCATGGGGGTTGCCGCGACGGTCAAGTGTGAAAAACTCTTTCCAGCGCCATTCTGATTCTGAACGGTCACTAAGTGAGCTGTTGTAAGTCGAGGACTACCTGTGCCTGAGGACAAAGCTCAAGGCAGCGTCACTCACGGGGTTTTTGAGGGTGTATTCGGACGTGATGTTCTCCAGCTCCTCAATGGTGTATGTGGACATATCCAGGCTGCAGGCCTGGCTGTCATCAATGCTCCACTGCTGATAGTAATCCTGGCTTGCTAAACGGCGGGGAAAGAACAGGAAGAGTAGATAAGCGTGACAATGTTGGTTTATTAAATTTATAGGGCTGCCTGTCCCGCCATCGACCGTCGCCTTGTGCTGGGCCAAGGGCGTCTGCAGTCAGCCAGCCTGAAACTCCCGTTTTCCAAGGAGAAAATAACCCATCCACCACAGCCCCACACAGCAGCATGACACAAGGCCCTCATGATGTGAGGTTGTGGCTCCCTCAGGAAAGGCTGAGGCGGCTACTCGGAGCAGTGTGTCTCAACCTGGGCAACTTGAAGATGGCTGGACTTCAACGCCCAGAATTCCCCAGCCAGCCTGCTTTAAGCTGCGTGGACTTCAACTCCAAGAATTCCCCAGCCAGCCTGCTTTAAGCTGCGCGGACTTCAACTCCCAGAATTCCCCAGCCAGCCTGCTTTAAGCTGCGTGGACTTCAACTCCCAGAATTCCCCAGCCAGCCTGCTTTAAGCTGCGCAGACTTAAACTCCCAGAATTCCCCAGCCAGCCTGCTTTAAGCTGCGTGGACTTCAACTCCCAGCATCCCCCGGGCAGGATGCTTTAAAACTGGGCAGACTTCAGATTATAAAAGCCTGCTGGCGGTATGCTTGGGAACTGTCGGAAGCTCCCCAAATCCTCCAGCCAGTGTGCTTCGGGTGGGCTTCAACTCCCAGGATTCCCCAGCCTGCGTTGCTTTAAACAGGCTGGACTTCAACGCCCAGAACTATGGCTGGGGAATTCTGGGAACTGAAGTCTCCCCAACGTCTTAAAAGCAGCCCAAGTTGAAAAACCCCTTGAGATTTGAACATTCTGCCCCGTGCAAGGAGAAAAATAAAAATAAAAATAAAGACCTGGGCCAATTCTGTCTAAATGCCACCGGTGAAGGCGCCTCTGCCCCCTGGCCGACGCGCCAAGGACCCACCTTGGACCTGTTTGACGCAGGAGAGGGCGTACTGCAGGGTGGCCAGGGTGCCCGACTTCCCCTTGCTGTGCTTCTCCAATGGAAGCCGGATCTTCATCTCTTTCAGCGCCTTCATAAGCGCCTTCTGGGTCTTCACCCGGGCCGACTGCTCACTGCTGCAGGGGGCGAAGAGCGAGGGGCTGGTCAAAGCGGCGGAGCCCTTTTTTTTGCAAAAGGCTTGCCCGGGACGGTTGAAAACCCCACCACCACCACTTTCCTCTGGCAGATTCATACACACAGGAAAAGAGTAAGAATAGAACAGAATATAAAATAGGATTGAATAGAATATAGAATAGAAATAGAATACAGAACAGAATAGAATAGAAATAGAATAGAAATAGAATATAAATATGGAATATAAAATAGAAATAGGATAGGAACAGAATATAGAATATAGAATACAGAATAGAATATAGAATAGAAATAAAATTGAATAGAATAGGAACAGAATATAGAATAGAAATAGAATATAGAACAGACTAGAATAGAATATAGAATAGAAAAAGAATAGAATAGAAATAGAATATAAAATATAGAATGGAATGGAATATAGAATAGAAATAGAATAGAATAGGAACAGAATATAGAATATAAAATAGAATATAGAAGTAGAATAGAATAGGAACAGAATATAGAATAGAATATAGAATACAGAGCAGACTAGAATAGAATATAGAATAGAAAAAAATAGAATAGAAATAGAATATAAAATATAGAATATAAAATAAAAATAGAACAGAATAGGAACAGAATATAGAATAGAAATAGAATATAGAACAGAATAGAAATAGAAATAGAATATAGAATATAGAATAGAAATAGAATAGAATAGGAAAATATAGAATAGAACAGAATAGGAACAGAATATAGAATATAGAGTAGAAAAAAAATAGAATAGAAATAGAATATAAAATATAGAATATAGAATAGAAATAGAATAGGAACAGAATATAGAATAGAAATAGAATATAGAACAGAATAGAATATAGAATAGAAATAGAAATAGAATATAGAATATGAATAGAATAAATAGAATAGGAACAGAATATAGAACAGAACAGAACAGAACATAGAATATAGAACAGAACAGAATATAGGATAAGGATAAGAATTGGAATTGGAATGGAATGGAATGATAAGGAATGGAATAGAATAGAATAGAATATGGGACAGGAATGGGACAGGACAGGATAGAATAGAATAGAATAAGAAATAGAAATAGAAATAGAAATACAGAAATAGAATAGGAACAGAATATAGAATAGAATATGGAATGGGAACAGGAACAGAATTCTCTCTCTCTCCCTGCTAAACATTCCCACCGCCCATCCTCAAGAACTGTGTTGTGCTCCCGCAGGTCTGCACCCCTGGGGATGGGGAGGCCTCACCTGTCCATCCCAGCTTACCTGCAGCCGCTGGTGGAGGGGTTGTCTTGCTCCGAGCTGCCGCTCAGGAGGCTGTAGGCGATGGAGCTGCTGGGAGGAGACGGGCTCTGCGAGTTGGAGCTGGAGAGAGATGGGGAAGGGGGAGGGGGGGGCTCGTTTAGGTCTTGGGAAAAAAAGCAATCCTGTATGCGGATATCCTGACATTCATTGCCGACCCCCGACCCCCCGCCAAGGTGGTCCTCGACTTAACGACAATTGGAAGCAGAACTTTCCTTGCTAAGTAAGGCTAAATGAGTCATCCCACGACTGTGCCTGAGTTCATGGCTTTTTTTTGCCACGGTCGCTAAGCGAGTCGCGCGGTCGTTAAGTGAATCCAGATGTCCTTCACCGACACTGCTTGCCAGATGCAGGAAGGGAAGGTCGCCCGTGGCGATCCCCTCGTCCCGGGCCACGTGCAAGAACTGCCTGTCGACAGGTCAACTTTGCCAGTGCCATTATACGTTGAAGCAGCTGCTAAAAAAATGGTCGTAAGTAGAGGACTACCTGCCGCATCCAATTTGGGGATGTAGCCCGGTGACCTTCTAATGATCAAGGCTTTACCAGGAGTCCTCAGCTTACCACTCCTCCTTTAGTGACTGTTCAAACTTACAACAGCACTGACAGAAGGGACTTAACGCCCGGTCCTCGCACATATGACCGTGGCAGCATCCCCCAGAGCCACGTGATCAAACTTCAGGCACTTGGTGACCATTTACAACGGTGGCGAGATGTCCTGTGGTCCCAGCCAGCTTCTGTTGAGCAAAGTCAACGGGGCAAGCCGGATTCCCTTAACGACCGCACGATTTGCTTAACAACCTTCCCGGATTGGCTTAACCACCATGGCAAAAAAAAAAAAAAACCCAAAGCAAACCAGAAAAAGAAAACCAACCCAAGGCTGTCAAAATTGGACGCGACGATTCACTTAAGAACCGTCTCGCGTAGCAACGGAAAATCCGGCCGTAAGACGAGGACCTGCTTCCCTCCGTTACCTCTTATTGCTCTCGGTGGTCTCCAAGAGAGCCGAGTCCTTCCCGTTGCCGCTGCTGTGTGAGCTGCCGTGAGAATCGCCGTGCGATTCGTTGCCGCTGGAGCCGTTGACGTCCATGTCGTCGGTGGCCTGGCCCTGGGCGTCGCTCGCACGGGGCGCCCGGGTCCTGCGGGGAGCGCCGGAGCTGCCGCCGCTGCTCTCGCCCCCGCTGTTCGGGCTGGATTCGCAACCGGCGCTCATGCCTGCTTGCGGAACATGGGCCTGGCCTCGGAGAAGCAACAGGCGCTAAACGCTATAAATCCCAGAGGGGGTGGGGGGAGGAGGCGGAGAAGAGCTCGCCGGCAGAACGTGAACCTCCTTCTTCGTAGGGAGGCCGAATGGGTCTTACTCGGGGGAAAACATTTCACCCGCGAAGACCTACCCAAAAACAAAACAAAACAAAATCCACAGTTAGAAGAAACGACAGAACGAGAATCCAGGAAATACTTGTGCGGAAAGATCACCGCTTGGTGCCCTTTCCTCCAACACAATTCCCCGGCCAATGGGGTTCCTCGCGTTGCTAAGGTCAAAGGTGAGCCCGTAGGAACCTCTCTGATTTGCAATGCTGCTAAAACCTTGGGAACTTTTAAGACGGGCGGACTTCAACTCCGGGGGGGGGGGGGGGGGGTTGAAACAAGCCAATCGCAAGATGGGCGGCAAATAAATTTGATCGATCAATTGGATATAAATTCAGGAAGTCCTCGGCTTACCGTTCGCTTAATGACCATCCAAAGTTACGACAGCACTGGGAGAGAAAAAAAGAAAAGAAAAAAAAGACTTAGCATCGTTTTTCCTACGACCGTTGCCGCATTCGCCTGGTCTAAATTCAGACAACTCGCGTTAATGACGACGCCAGTTTCCCGGAATCACATCATTCCCCTTTTGCGACCTCCTGACAAGCAAAGTCAACGGGGGGGGGGGGGGGGGGGGGGGGAGCCGGGTTCAACTTAACGGCCGTGTGACTCCCTTAATGACTCAAAAGAACGGTGGGGAAAAAAGGTCGTAGAAGTGGGGCCAAATTCGCTTAACGACCGCCTCACTTAGCCATGGAAATTTTTGATCGTCGACAACAAGGACTGCTCGTAAGTCAAGGTAAGTTTAAAACAGCTAAGTTAGTAAAAAGGTAAAGGAGCTCCTGAGCATAATCCTCAACTAATCGTCGCCTACTACAGATAAGTAAGCAAATATAAATACATATAAATATAAAAAATATAGATATAAATAATAATTAATTATTATTATTATTGTTGATGATGGTGGAAGGGATCTTGGAGGTCATCTAGTCCAACCCCCTGCTCAGGCAGGAAACCCCATACCGTTTATCTTTATAACCACCCTATTCAGAAAAGCCCGCCAAGGTGTGCGAGAAAGATTTTGACTCGCCTGAGAAAATGTAACGATTTCTTGAGATGAAATTGTGTTTTTATAAAAGAATTTATGGGAGGGAGCCTCCCTCATTCCGTTGCCGGCGCATTCGATGACTTCATTTTTCAATTTCCAGTTCTTAACTAAAAGCAAAGTAAAACTAGCTTCTTGGGAGGCTTTTTTTAGCAAACGATGATTCAGGCGCCGGCTGATACTGGATCCGGCCTCCAGGCGCACACGCTGTAATTCCCAGAGTAAAATTTACAGGCCGACGTGGGTTGGGAACAGCTCCGGTTTTGATCGAACCCAGTTTTTCCGCCCTCAACTTGAAACGAGCCTAAGGCGGATAAGTACTCCACTTACGACAGGGCTGGGACAGTCATTTTAGCCACTGAGTGAGGCTGAGCGATCCCGAGACCGCACTCCAGTTTTATGACTTATTTTTACCGCATTGGTTAGGCTCATCGTGCGGCGGTTAAAGAAAATCTGCCTTCCCCGCTCTTCGACTTAACAACCATGATTGGGATGGAGATTTTGGTCGCTAAGTGACCCGTCGTACGATCGACTGGACTCCCATTTTACGACCGTTTTTACAGTGGTCCTCAAGCGAAATCTTCACATGGTCATTTAGCGAAGCACACGGTCTTTTGAGCAGATCACATGGTTGTTAAGCAAACGGCATGGTCGTTAAGCGAACCACACGGTTCTTAAGAAAACCACACGGTCCTTAAGTGAACCACACGGTCCTTAAGCGAATCTGACTTCCTCAGTTTATTTTGCTAGGCAGTCCTCTCAACTTACAACCACAACTGAGATGGAAATTTTGGTCGCTAAGGGACCCATCATTTTAGGATCATGTTTACAGTGGCCCTTAAGCAAATCACATGGACGTTAAGTGAATCACATGGCCGTAAATCACACGGTCATTAAGGTGAATCACATGGCCGTAAAGTCGTAAAAGGGCCAGGTTTGAAGATCCCTGGTTTATATAACCGTTGTTTCTTCTTTGGGACTTGTCAGCAATGCCAATTTTAAGACACATGTGGACTTCAACTCCCAGAAGTCCCCAGCCAGCTGAATTCTGGGAGTTGAAGTCCACATGTCTTAAATTTCCCAATGGTGCGTTTAGAGACTCAAAACTTCTCTCTAATTTGGAAGGACTTCGAACATTGATGAACAAAAGCCGGTGTTTGAAACAGACGCACCTCCAACCAATCATTAGCACTGCAAACAAGCAGTGTGTGTGTGTGTGTGTGTGTGTGTGTAATAACACAACCGAAACACCACACTGCCAACTCACAAAGAAACACCACCCACAGCTGCCAAGCGGTCGGTAAACCTCGGCAAAGCTGCCAGCAGGGGCGCCCAGAACACCATCCTCCCCAGCAAACGCCACAAGGCCTTGCGGCCGGGAAGCATGGGCCCTGTCGTAACCCCACCCCGTTGGGGACTCGAGGAGGGGGGGGGAGAGGAAAAAAAAAGTACTCTCTGCATAGTGATACGTGTAGGTGGTGGTGCCTCCGAGGACCGTTGTTAACTCACAGCCAAGCTGGCTAAGATGTCACAACAAGCCTTTTATTAGCACAGTGTGTACTTTCTCCCCCCCCCACCCCCGAACAGGAAATTCTATAAAAGGAAATAAGAATGGCTTTTCCTTTTGTTTTTTTTACTGTAAGTCCCAGCTGGGTAAAGAAACCATTTTGTGTTTTAACAACAACAACTCCGGCAACTTGCATAAAAATACAAATAAAAGATGTCCTCCTTATCAAATCTCCACTTTGCACCCCAAAGAGAGAGGGGGGGGGGGTGATCCGAACACAGTAAACGTTTTGATTTTTCAAGCTGGCACTGCCGTTCCCCCCCCCCCATAGTGCGCGGTTGGTTAAAATAAATAAAATCTTCGGCCACAGAGCTGGATCCAAAAGGAGGGTTTTGGGGGTTCAGACGGACCACCTTGGGGTTTCCCCTGCCGACAAAGAGGGGGAGTGCCAACCAGCGAATCCCACCCCTCTATTGGGGGGGGAAGAGAGAAAGAGAAAGAAAGAAAGAAAGAAAGAAAGAAAGAAAGAAAGAAAGAAAGAAAGAAAGAAAGAAAGAAAGAAGAGAGAGAAAGAAAGTGCCCGAGACCCCGTTTCTCAGCACCAGCCAACTTTTCAGAGGGGTGGACTTCAACTCCCAGAATCCCCCTGGCGAACAGAGCTGACTTGGGGGGGGGCAATCCTGGGAGTTGAATCCCTCCCCCCTCTCTTCAAAGTGGCCCAGATTGAAAAAAACCCAAAACCCAAAAAACCAAGACCTTAAGAGGTAGGCAAGGTGCCTTAGATGGCTGGGTGGGTGGGTGGAACTCATCGAGAGACACCCCCCCAAAAAACATTCCACCCCACCCCTTCCCACACCAGGCTTGCCCTTCCATAGAATCCTAGGGGCCAAAAAAAGGGTCCCGCGAGGCCTTCTAGTCCACCCCTCGTCATCCCATCCGGGACAAAGGGCCTGTCTTAAAGCAGCACCTCGGGGGTGGGGGGGTTTTCCCCGCAACCCCTCCCCAACCTCTTTCCTTTCCAACTCCCCCTCCCCCCCGCGCCCCCCCCCCCATTAAAAGAAAGACAAAGGAAAGCAAAAGGGAAAAAGCGGACCGGCCTGCACCTTCTTTCTCCGGGCTCGGCGGGGTCTCCTCGAGGCCAAGCAGACCGTCCCCGAGGAAGGAGCGCCCCCCCCCCACGAATTCCAGCCAGGCTCCCCCCTTTCTCCGCCTTGCAACAGGGAGAAGAGACCCCCCCACTTTCCTCCTCCTCCTCCTCCTGCCGCCCCGCCCGCAGCACATGGCCGAGACGGGTGCTCCGCAGCGCCTCCCTCCCTCCCTCCCCGCCCGGCAGAGCCAGCCGGATTACGAAAGCGCTCGCCGGAGAACATTCTGTTCCCAGCCCGGCCCACGTGATTGCCGGAGCCGGGCTGCCAGCCACGGACGCCGCCGCCGCTCTGGAGCCTCCTAGGCGGGGCCCGAGCTCTGCAAGCCTGCCAGGCCCGGACGCCCCGTCCCCAAGGGCTCCGTTGCACGCCCCCTCCGCTTCTTGCACGCCCGCTACCTTACACACACACACACCCCTTCCCCGAATGCTCCATTGCACGCCCCCTCCGCCTCTTGCACACCCGCTTCCTTGCATCCCCCCCGAAGCCCCCTCCCCAAAGGCTCCATTGCACGGCCCCTCGGCTTCTTTTCAAGCGCACTTCCCTGCACACCCCACCGCTTCCTTGCACCCCCCCCACCCAGAAGCCCCCCCCCGTCCCCAAAGGCTCCGTTGCACGCCCGCTTCCTTGCATTCTCCCCCTCCCGAAGCCCCCTTCCCAAAGGCTCCATTGCACGCCCCCTCCACTTCTTGCACGCCCGCTTCCTTGCACACACACACACACACACACCCGGAAACCCCTTCCCCGAATGCTCCATTGCACGCCCCCTCCGCTTCTTGCACGCCCGCTTCCTTGCGCACCCCCCCCGAAGCCTCCTCCCCAAAGGCTCCATTGCACGGCCCCTCCCCTTCTCGAACCCCAAGAAGCCCCCTCCCCGAGCGCTCCACTGCACGAGCACTTTCTTGCACACCCCCCCCCCGGAAGTCCCCTCCCCAAAGGCTCCATTGCACGGCCCCTCCCCTTCTCGAACCCCAAGAAGCCCCCTCCCCGAGCGCTCCACTGCACGACCACTTTCTTGCACACACACACACCCCGGAAGCCCCCTCCCCGAAGGCTCCATTGCACGGCCCCTCCGCCTCTTGCACGCCCAGTCGGAAAGCGGTGTGTGTGTGGTGGGGGGTTTACTCACGGGGCTGGGCCGGAGGGGGCTGGAGGCTTAGCCGACGCAGGCCTGGGCCGGGGCGAACTGCTCGCTGGCTCCTCGCGACCAGTTGGCGGTGGCTCCCTCGCTGACCACGGGCATTCTTCCCGGCGGTCGAGAGCGGCGGGCGGACTGGCGGGCGGGCAGGCTGGCTGCGGGGCGGCTAGATTTCTCGAGCGGAGCGGCGGACCAACGCGCGTTCGCCTTGCCGGCTCAACTGGCTCTGGCTCCGGCCGGGCGGTGCATTGTATCATCCGAAGCGAGGCGGAGCGGCTGGTGACGTCACTCGGCCCCGCTCACACGCCCCGCGCGCACGTGTAGCCGGGCGCTGCCGCCGGGAGGGGGCCGCGGCGCGCTCATTGGCTGGCCGCACGGGCCAATCGGGAGGCGGCGTTCCGACTGCATAATGGCGCGGGGCGGGGGCGGACTCAACTGTAAGCCTGCCCGAGGGAGGGTGGAACGCCAACCGGCGCCCTCCGTCCCAGAGCGGGAATGATGGCGTTGGAAGGGACCCTGGAGGTCTTCTAGACCAACCCCCTGCTCAAGTTGGAGATCCTACACCACTTGAGGCAAAAAAAGGTCTTCCGATTCCTTCTCAAGAGCTCCTCCAGCAATGGAGCATCCACAACTCCTGGAGGCAAGCCTTCCCGCTGTTTAATTGACAGAATCACAGAGTTGGAAGGGACCCTGGAGGTCTTCTAGTCCAACCCCCTGCTCAAGCGGGGAATCACATACTATTCCGGAGAAATGGCTGTTCAATCGCTTCTTGAAAGCTTCCAGTCATGCAGCACCCACAACTTCTGGGAACAATCTGTTCCGCTGATTACAGGTGGTCCTCAACGTACGGCCACAATTGAGCCCAACATTACCGTTTGCTAATTGAGGCAGTTGTTAAGCGAGTTTTGGCCCCTTTTACAACCTTTTGGCCATAGTTGTTAAGTGAATCTCTCCAGTGGTGAGAGGGCCTCCTCAGGGTGCCACCGGTCAAAGAATGCCGACTGGTGGCCCCCAGGGGGAGGGCGTTCTCTGTGGGCGCGCCAGATTTATGGAACCATCTTCCGATTGAGCTCCGGATGGCGCCTGATCTCCGCTCCTTCCGGCGCGATCTTAAAACCCACCTTTTTGAACAAGCTGGCCTGGCCTGATGGGATGGGGTTGGGTTTTATAAATTGGTCTTAACTTTTAATCTGTACTAATTTATTACGGGCATTGCTGTTTAATTACTTTTTAATAATTTTCAATTTTTGTATCTTGTTTTTATTATGTATTGCCCTGTTCACCGCCCTGAGTCCTTCGGGAGAAGGGCGGTATACAAATTAAATAAATAAATAAATAAATAAATAAATAAATTAGTTACATGGTTGATTAAGTCAACCTGGCCTAGATCAACACCAAAGTAGCACATGGGCTTCAGACTCTT
Source organism: Vipera latastei (assembly GCA_024294585.1). NCBI lineage: Eukaryota > Metazoa > Chordata > Lepidosauria > Squamata > Viperidae > Vipera > Vipera latastei. Next base: position 135,063,243 of record CM044371.1, read on the forward strand.
TCTTTCTCCTTTCAGATGTGCAAGGACTACAACTCCCATAATTCTCACTTGGCTGGGCATTTTGGGAGTTGCAACCCTGGCCAGAGAGTCCTTGCTTAGCTCAAGGGGGCTGCTTAACTGTGATCATCCTGGCTTTACCAGAATGAACAGAATCACAGAGTTGGAAGGGACCATGGAGGCCATTTAGTCTAAACCCCCCCCCCTGCTCAGGCAAGAAACCCTACACCATTTCAGACAAATGGCTGTCCGGTCTCTTCTTAAAAACTCCCAGTGTTGAAGCATTCCCAGCTTCTGGAGGCAGGTTGTTCCACTCATTAATTGTTCTCACTGTCAGGAAATTTCTCCTTAATTCCAGGCTGCTTCTCTCCTTGATTAGTTTCCATCCGTTGCTTCTTGTCCTGCCTTCTTTGGAGGATAGCTTGACTGCCTCTTCTTTGGGGCAGCCCCTGAGGTACTGGAACCCTGCTATCATGTCCCTCCTCGTCCTTCTCTTCATTAAGCTAGACATCCCCAATTCCAGCAACTGTTCCTTATATGTTTTGGCCTCCAGTCCCCTGATCCTCTTTGTTGCTCTTCTCTGCACTCTTTCTAGAGTCTCAACATCTTTTTTACATCGTGGTGACCAAAACTGGATGCCGTATTCCAAGTGTGGCCTTACCAAGGCACTATAAATCAGGACTAACGCTTCAGGTAAAAGCATTTCCCAAATCTTTTTCTCTTCTTTGCAATTCTTCTCGCATTCCGCCCTCCCCCCCCCCCCACACACACACACAAGGACAGCAATTGTGATCTGGGAAGGCCCTTGTTTTTCTCCCTCGGCAACTGAGCCAAGTAGGGCAGGTTAAAAAAATCAGGACCAAGAGCAATCCAAACAGAAATGAGAAGCAATCGTAACAGAACAGTTTCTTCCAAAAAGTGGCGAAACCGCCTTCTAAATTTAGAAATGGGACAGGACCTTCCATTTCGCCGCACCCCGGACTTTCTGGATTTTGTCCTCGTACGTTACGCTCTTTGTTTGAAAACAGGTTTTCGTTAATGATGGATGTTGTTTTAAGTGCTTCGTTGCATCACGGCAATTCCCTCGGCTCGCCTAGACGATATTGAGACTTGAGAATGTTGGGGAATTAATAGCCATTCAATTAGGCTTTCGGGTGGCATACGAGGCCGGCGTCAAGGGGGATGTACGTTACCCATCCGCAGGAGGAAGAAATCTAGGTGTCTTTTGTCGCCGGCAGATGGAAAATAGGGCTCAGTCAAGTTTATTTGGCGAAATCCCTGTGGGACACCACTTTCCAACGCTTTGCCCTCAAGGCCTTCCAATTTTGCAAACTGAGCAGGATTTTCAAACCCGCAGAGAAGATCACCGATAGGAAAGCAACATAGACCAGAAATATTATAAGAGATGTGGAGAGCCATTTTGGTCTCGTAGTGATTCTGGCCTAGAGAACCAGGAGACGGTTCTGCCTTAGGCATGAAAGCCCACTAGGTGACTTTCTGCCCGGCACCAGGAGACAGTGAGTTCTAGTCCCATTTTAAGTATTAAAGCTGGCTGGGTGACTGTAGGCCAATCACCAGGAGATGGTGAGTTCTCGTCCCGCCTTAGGCATGAAAGCGCAATGGGAGACTTTGTGCCCGGCGCCAGGAGACGGTGACTTCTAGTCCCATTTTAAGAATGAAAGCTGGCTGGGTGACTTTGGGCCAACCACCAGGAGACGGTGAGTTCTAGTCCCGCCTTAGGCATGAAAGCCCAATGGGTGACTTTGTGCCCGGCACCAGGAGACGGTGAGTTCTAGTTCTGCTTTTGGTGTGGAAGCCGGCCTCTAACGTCCCAAACTACCTCACAGGGTTGTTGCTGTGGGTAAAATAGGAGGAGGAAGGAATATTAAGTATGCTCACCGCCTCGGGTTACTTCCAAAGTAATAAAAGTGGGCCTTAATATATATATATATATATATATATATATATATATATATATATATATATATATATATATATATATAAATATATATATATAACAAATTTTTAAAAAGTGGAGGAGTCCTTTACATTTTGTTCCTTCGGTGACCAACTAGAAGACTATATATATATATATATATATATATATATATATATATATATATATGTATGTATGTATGTATGTATGTATGTATATGTATATGTATATGTATATGTATATGTATGTATGTATATGTATGTATATTTTTACCTCTAACTGCCTAATGTGCAATCAGCCCAGGTTCGAATCTCAGAAGGGTATGGCTGACTGATGAAAACAAATAAGTTTGAAATGCATATCAGTCTCCCTTTAATTCTTTGTTAGCAATCTAAAAAATTTTTTTACACAAATATGAGCTGTCACTGTTGTGACTACTGCCTGTCGATGGCCTTCGGTTAGGCTGAAACAGGAAATAAAGATTTGTCCCATGTTTGGGGCCTAGCAAGGTAATCTAAATAGTTAACAAGCATTTAACATATATATGTATATATATATGTATATATAGAGAGAGTCTCTTGTTGCGAGTGAAGAAGGAGAGTGCAAAAGTTGGGTTGAAACTAAACATTAAGAAAACCAAGATCATGGCATCTGGCCCTCTCAATTCCTGGCAAATAGATGGGGAAGAAATGGAGGTAGTGACAGATTTTATTTTCCTGGGCTCCAAGATCACTGCAGATGGGGACTGTAGCCAAGAAATTAAAAGACGCTTGCTCCTGGGGAGGAAAGCCATGGCAAATCTAGACAGCACACTAAAAAGCAGAGACATCACCCTGCCAACAAAAGTGCGTATAGTCAAGGCCGTGGTCTTCCCAGTTGCAATGTATGGCTGTGAAAGTTGGACCATAAGAAAGGCTGAGCGCCAAAGAATGGAGGCCTTTGAACTCTGGTGCTGGAGAAGACTCCTGCGAGTCCCTTGGACTGCAAGGCGATCAAACCGGTCAGTCCTAGAGGAGATCAACCCTGACTGCTCTTTAGAAGGCCAGATCCTGAAGCTGAAACTCAAATCCTTTGGCCACCTCATGAGAAGGAAGGACTCACTGGAGAAGAGCCTCATGCTGGGAAAGATTGAGGGCAAGAGAAGAAGGGGACAACAGAGAAGGAGGTGGCTGGATGGAGTCACTGAAGCAGTGGGTGTGAGCTTAAATGGACTCCAGAAGATGGTAGAGGACAGGAAAGCCTGGAGGAACATTGTCCATAGGGTCGCGATGGGTCGGACACGACTTCGCAACTAACAACAACAACAACATATATATATATATATATATATATATATATATATATATATATATATATATATATATATATATACATACATATATATATATATATATATGTATATATACGTATATATACATATATATACGTATATACCGTATTTATCGGTGTATAACACGCACCGGCGTATAACACGCACCTCATTTTAAAAAGGAAATTTCAGGGGAAAAAACTTAAATTTCGCACTGCTGTGCGGTATTTACTATGGGTCATTAACATTATATCGGCGTATAACACGCACACATCATTTGCCCCCTATTTTCAGGAAGAAAAAGTGCATGTTATACGCCGATAAATACGGTATATATATATGTATATATATGTGTGTGTGTGTGTGTGTGTGTATATGTATGCACCCAGGTGAAAAAGGAAGAAACGCACCACAAACACTGCAAGGGGTTTTTTCCCTCAGATCTGAAGGATTTTTATTTATTTATTTTTCTGGACGTGTCTGGGCATTAAATGTAAGGGAAAGGTCCACTTTGTCAGCATGACCCAGTTTTTAGTTTTCACCTGCCTTTTTCTCACGTCCACCCGTCTAGCTATATAAAAACAAAGGTTTATTTAAAACAACCACTCTTTCCACACCAGCCACACCAAAGGTGTCCCCACCTGCTTTACCGCCTTGCAGACTGGCGCCTCGGATCGCACACTCTCTCACACACACACACACACACTCAGAGAGAGAGAGAGAGAGAGAGAGAGAGAGAGAGAGAGAGAGAGAGAGAGAGAGAGAGACAGAGGCAGTGTAGCCAGGAAACAGGCCTCATTACGTAACTGGCTGATTAATTAGTGTCATTTAATTGCCCTGCAGTGTCAGACTCAAGGGCTGCAATCCGAGAACAGGAAACAGAGCCAGCTAAACTGGTGGAAAAAAAGAAAAGGACCACAAAAGGGGGGGGGGGCGGAATTGCAGGATGAGCCGAATTCATTTTGCAGGCAGGAGAGAAGCAGCAAAAATCGATTTAATATTTTTTTTTTTATTTTTTTTTTAAAAAGGGGACCCACTGGCGCGGCTCAGTTCCAAAGCCACTGTGGCCAGGAAGCTGGAAAGGCTTTTTCCCTCTGTGGGGAACTCTGTTGAGGGATCCGAGGGTGCATCGGAGGCCCAGCCCCTCCTGAATTCAGGAAACCAGGCGACCTGTGGTGCACCGCCGAAGGCACAGGTCTGGCCCAGCCCAATTGCCTGAACCATGCCAACCGCGGCAAGGATAGTCGCAAAAGGGGACAAAACCCACTTAACAAGTGTCCCACTCTATGCGACACAAATTCCGGGCTCAGTTAAGTCAAATGGTATAAGGTTTCGTGCCAGAGCGGGGGGGGGGGGGGGGGGCTGGACTAGAAGATCTCTAACGTCCCTTCCAACTCTGTTACTCTATTCTATTCTATTCTACTACCTGTAGAGCAGGGGTCTTCAAACTCGGCCCTTTGATGACTTGTGGACTTCAAGTCCCAGAATTCCTCAGCCAGCGTGCCTCGCTGAGGAATTCTGGGAGTTGAAGTCCACAGGTCATCAAAGGACCAGGTTTGAAGATCCCTTGCTGTAGTAGCGGGTCTCCTGCTTGAGAAGGTTGGACTAGAACATGGGTCGGCAACCCGCGGCTCCGGAGCCACATGCGGCTCTTTGAGCCGTCTCCTGCGGCTCCCAGCCGCCCGGTGCGCGCGCACCTCTTCGAACGGGCAGTGGTGCGCGCGCACCTCTCCAAATGGAGAGTGGCACCACCCATTTGGAGAGGTGCGCGTGCACCTCCCCGAATGGGCGGAGGTGCGCGCGCACCTCCCCAAACCTTTGGAGAGGTGCGCGCGTACCTCCGCGCGAACGGGCAGCGGCGCCACTCTTTGAGGAAGCTGCCGCGGCCCGTCTGCAAAGCTGCGACGGGCCGCGGCAGCTTTCTCGAAGAGCGACGCCGCTGCCCATTCCGAGAGGTGCGCGCGCACCTCCCCAAATGGGCGGAGGTGCGTGCGCACCTCCCCAAACTTTTGGAGAGGTGCGCGCGTACCTCCGCGCCAACGGGCAGCGGCGCCGCTCTTTGAGGAAGCTGCCACGGTCCGTCTGCAAAGCTGCCGAAAGCGGCAGCTTTGCAGACGGGCCGTCGCCGTCGGGCAACCGGGAACCGGTTCCATCTCACTTTAAAAAAATGGCAACCGCGTGCGTCCGCGCAAAAAACCATTTTGCGCATGCGCAAAATGTTTTTTTGCGCATGCGTGTGCATGGACACACGCACGCGGCTCCCACTTTTTTTAATTTGTGATGGAACCGGTTCCCAGTGGCTCTTTTCCTTTTTTAGGTTGCCGACCCCTGGACTAGAAGATCTCTAACGTCCCTCTCAACTCTGTTATTCTATTCTATTCTATTCTATTCTATTCATTATTCTATTCTGTTTTGTTCTTATCATTATTCTATTCTATTCTGTATTTTATTTATTCTATTCTATTCCATTCTATTCCATTCCATTCTGCTCTATTTCTATATTCTATTCTATTTATTCTATTCTATTCTATATTCTATTCTATTCATTATTCTATTCTGTTCTGTTCTTATCATTATTCTATTCTATTCTATATTTTATTAATACTATTCTGTATTTTATTAATTCTGTTCTGTTCTGTTCTTATCATTATTTTATTCTGTTCTGTATTTTATTAATTCTGTTCTATTCTATTCTATTCTATTCTATTCTATTCATGTTCTGTTCTGTTCTGTTCTGTTCTATATTCTATTCCATATTCCATTCCATTCCCTGTAGAGGATCTCTTGCTTGAGAAGGTTGGACTAGAAGACCTCACAGGTCCCTCCCAACTCCGTACGTACTCGGTGGACATGACATCAGCACACACACACACACACACACCCTCCATTCATCCATTCATCCTTTTTAGGGCCTCCTGCATCTCCAAATTTACGCTCTGAAATATGAGCTGACATTTTGATCCAAAGTCTTGTCCATGGACATGTGAAGGCAACCCAGTGCAGGTCTCCAGCTGCCACACAGGAGATAAAAAGCTTGGCACAATGTCATTTTCCTGCCTCCTTTGTCCACCCCGAAAGGCTGGGCGATTGCCTTGCGTAGACACACATCCCCCCGGGGCTGCCATTCAGACAGGCCAATTAGCCTCAGGAGACAAAAGGCGGGCGGCCAGAGCCACGGCTTTTAACAAAAGCACCTTTTTTTCCCCCATTTTCTTCCCTGAAACCTCTTTTATCCATCCGAACAATGGGGAATCCTAGCAATTCTCCCATCCTGTCCTTCCTTCCATTGAAGCCAACGACAATCGCAGTCGTTGCCTTGGGTCCCTTTGTGCACCACCCATATTTGTGTGCGGGGGGGGGCCCTCTCCGGCGTGTATTTCACCAACTTCCTGTCCATTCATTCATTCCTCTGTCCATCCCATTCATTCCGAGACCATCGGTGCCAACCGATGGGAAGACTACAAAGACAATAATATGAGACAAGGACCATCCCAAACACTTCGCAAGCCTACGGGGGGGGGGGTGGCAGAGAACTAAGTGGGCATCTTTCTTTAGCCTGGACAGCAAAATTCAGCATTTCCGGTTCACCCGGAACAGCCTTATGGGTTACAGGCATGGGGGAGGGGGGAAGGGGGGGGAAGAGAAGAGATTAGCCTCTGAGCACGTGGATGGAAATATATTTCAACCTGGATGATCAGAGCCAGCATCCAAGGAACCAAGGGAAGGAGAAGCTGGATCAGTCCACGACACCAGTTTCTAGATGTCGCAGAACGCTTCAGCGAATGGAGTTGATGCCAGCTTGCAAGCTATAACAGGGTTCTCCAATCTTGGTGATTTTACGACTTGTGGACTTCAACTCCCAGAATTCCTCAGCCAGCATAGCTGGCTGAGGAATCCTGAGAGTTGAAGTCCACAAGTCGTAAAGTCACCAAAATCGGAGACTAGAAGATCTTCTGGGCCCAAAAACATGGAGTGGGGAATCAAGATGAACTGTTCCTGGCAGACTCTAAGTTGGCTGAGGATGATAGGACTAGAGCCCAGCATATTTAGAGGCCACGAGTATCAGTTAAGACGGAGGAAGCCATCAGCCCCAAACCCCACGCTTTGGTCCTGATCCCAGGACGTGGCCACCATCAAGAGTTGACCTCAAAACGAGAAGAAATCCTTCATTTTGGGCCTGAAACCAACTTGGGAGATAGCTAGATTGTCCTCAACAGCATCCACGCTGTGGGTGGAATTAAAAGCCCCCCCCCCCAGTTTTGGACTCACAACTTCGTTGTGACACCACACCATAGCTGGCTGAGGAATTCTGGGAAATGAAGTCCACAAGTCTTACAGTTGCCAAGGTTGAGGACCCCTGAGCTATAAGGTGTTCACAGGGCAGTTGAGAGCAAAATTCCAATTTTTTTTTGTTTTGTGGGCATTCTCCAAGGTTCGATCATTATCCTTTTACTCTACAATATTGCATGCACAATAGCAGTGTTTGTCCCCTTGACAGCTTGAAGATGGTCGGACTTCAACTGCCAGAATTCCCCAGCCGGCTTGGCTCTAGGAACTTCAATTTAATTGTGAGAGAAGGCCAACAGGTGGTCCTTATATTTCAGATGAAAACGACGCTAATTAAGGACGGAAAATGGAGCATCATCGCTGTTATGGCAAGTGCTGAGAGTGATTTATCTTATCACCAGATGGAAGGACTGCTCAGTTAACTGCCTAGTTGGGCTGGAAAGGACGTTTCTAAAAAAAATAAAATAAAAAGCAAAGTTGCAGAAGAAAATATTTAGCCTGCTCTGTATTCCCCCCCCCCAAGCCTTGTGCCTTATAAGACAACCGGCAGACAATGTGTTGGCTTCTTTATTCTGATTTCATTTTCTTCATTAAATTTTATATGTTGAGCATCTCATCAATAATATATATATATATTAAATTATAGTAATTGTATTTTATTAATTGTATTTTATTATTGTGTTATATTATTATATTATATTATATTATATTATATTATATTATATTATATTATATTAATTATATTATATTATATTATATTATTATATTAATTATATTATATTATTATATTATATTTTTATATTATATATTATATGGTATATTATGGTACAATATATTATGGTATATTATACTAAATAATATATTATTATATATTATATTATTGTATATTATCATATATCATATTACTGTATATTATCGTATATTATCATACATTGTTGTATATTCTATTGTCGTATATTGTATATTATATTCTATATTACATTATATTACTATATTATTATTATTATTATTATTATTATTATTATTATTTATTAAATTTATATACCGCCCTTCTCCCGAGGGACTCAGGGCGGCGAACAGGGCACATATAAATAACAAATACAAAAATTAAAAAGAGAATTAAATAATCGCCCAATAAAACAATACAGTATAAAAACCCATTAAAAACCCTAAAATCCCCCCATCAGGCCAGGCCAGCTTGTTCGAATAAGTGGGTCTTCAGACCGCGTCGGAAGAAGCGAAGGTCCGGTGCCGTCCGGAGCTCAACCGGCAGCTGGTTCCATAAAGCCGGAGCTCCCACAGAGAAGGCCCTCCCCCTGGGGGCCGCCAGCCGACATTCTCTGACCGGAGGCACCCTGAGGAGGCCCTCTCTGTGGAAGCGCACAGGGCGGAGGGAAGTTGACGCCGGCAGCAGGTGGTCCTCGAGGTACTCCGGACCCATGCCATGTAGGGACTTAAAGACCATAACTAGAACCTTGAACCTCACCCGGAAGACAACTGGTAACCAATGTAGCTCACGGAGCAAAGGTGTAACATGGGAGTACCGGGAAACTCCCAAGACAACTCTCGCGGCCGCATTCTGTACCAGTTGGAGCCTCCGAGTGGTCTTCAAGGGAAGCCCCATGTAAAGAGCATTGCAGTACTCCAGACGAGAGGTCACGAGCGCATGAGTGACCGTACACAGCGCATCCCGGTCTAGATAGGGCCGCAACTGGCGCACCAGGCGAACCTGGGCGAAAGCCCCCCTAGTCACGGCCACTATATGGTCTTCCAGAGTAAGCCGTGAATCTAGGAGGACTCCCAAGTTGCGAGCCCTATCTAGACCGGGATGCCCTATATATTATATAGTATATAATAGAATATATAGTATATGTACTATACTATAATATATAGTATAGTATAGATTATACTCTATATTATATTGTACTATACTATACTGTGCTATGCTATACTATATTATTATATCGTCTTCTGCTTGAGTAGGGGTTGGACTAGTCAGGGCTTTTCAACCTTTGCACCCATTGTGCCACTTTTAGGACATGGCAACAGCCGAGTACCACCAGTCGCCTAGCAAGGTGTCAAAAACTTGATCACCAAAAAAAAAAAAGGAAAAAAGTGATGAAGTACAGGTAGTCCTCGACTTACAACAGTTCACGTAGTGACTGTTCGAAGTCACAATGGCACTGAAAAAAGTGGCCCCCAAGCCACAGCCGAGCAAGACGCCTGCCTGCCCGCTTAGCGGCGCTCTTCCTCCTGTCCGAGGTGTTCATTGTTGTGAGCATTTCTGTTGAGGATTGGCAGCGAGGGTGGGGTGGGGGGTGTTTGGTTTTTATTTTCCCCCCTCTGTTGGGTGGTTACAGCAGGTTTTGGTCACTTCACATGACCCTGGGACACTGTGACTGTCATAAATATGAATCAGTTGCCAAGCATCTGAATGTAAATCACAAGGCCCTGGAGATGCTGCAACATTCCAGCTGATTGGCACTTCTTCTGGGCTCAGAAGTGCCAGGATTGGTGCTGAGCTCCAGCTGGATCCTGGCGCTGATTCTGGCGCTTCCGCTGAGCCCCGACAGCCCTGCAGCTCCAGCCGTCTCTCGCTCAGGCTTGTGCGGTGCTGCCACCGGTTCAGCTCATTCCCCTCCCTCGCTACCACTTTTCTAGGATGGTCGTGTACCACCTGCCAGGTGCCAACGTACCACAGGTGGTACCTGTACCACCGGTTGAGAAGCCCTGGACTAGATGACCTCCAAGGTCCCTTCTAACCCTATTATTCAATGTTCCATCTTCCAAAAAAGGTAGTTCTTGGCTTACGACCACAATTGAGCCCAAACGTTCTGTGGCTGAGATACTCGTTAAGTGATTTTTGCCCCGTTTTACAACCTTTCTTGACACCGCCATTAAGCAAATCACCGCACTTGTTAAATAAGTCACACCGTTGTTCAGCGAGTCCAGCTTCTCCACTGGCTTTGCTTTGAAGGCGGTCGCAAAAGGGGATCAAGGGACCCGGGGGGACGCTGCGACCGTCGTAAATACATGCCAGTTGGCAAGCATCTGAATTTTGATCGCCTGACCGCGGGGATGCTGCAACGGTCGTAAGTGTGCAAAAACGGTCATAAGTCGCTTTTTTCCACGCCGCAGTTAACTTCAAACAGTCACTGAATCAGCTCTGGTGAGCCAAGGGCTACCTGTATTATATTATATCCTCTCCTGCTTGAGCAGGGGGTTGGACTGGAAGACCTCCAGGTGCCCCTTTCATTCTGTGCTCTAGGTTCTAACAAATCCGTTCCCAAACGCAGAGCCCAAATGATCGGATGCACACAGCCACTCACTCGTTCAGCACATCAACGAGAATTTTCATGACTTTACAACACAGCCAGAAGAGACGGGGGGGGGGAGAAGGGGGGAATAAAAGGTGTTTTTTTAAAAAAATATCCCGAAATATTTCTAAAACCGGCTGCTCCCTCATCCACCCATCAGGCAAGAACACTGGCAGAGCTTCCCAAGTATCCAGAGATAAACAGAACAGGCTAAATATGACTCGGCTGTTTTCCTTTTAACTGCCAATTTTCCAACATTCTTCCCTGGTTGCCTGATTATTATTATTATTATTTTTTAAAAAAGAGAGGCAGATTCCTGCTGCAAAGGAAACAAATTCTTGCCTCTTCCAATCTGAAATTTGGCAACTGAGGAAGGAATCTTGAAATTAGAAAGACCTCCAAGGTCCCTTCCAACTCTATTATTATTATTGTTGTTGTTGTTGTTATATCTGAAGTTCTTTTCAACCTAGGGGTGGAAGAGTATGTGCAATTTGTGTATGTGTGTTTGTGTGTGTGTAACTGGTCACTTGGACTTCTTGTGATGGGGAAGACTGAAAAACGAGAGATCTACTAATCAGAGGTCCTCAACCTTGCCAACTTTAAGACTTGTGGACTTCAACTCCCAGAATTCCTCAGCTGCTGGCTGAAGAATTCTGGGAGTTGAAGTCCACAAGTCATCAAAGGGTCACCGTTCCCTCACGCTGGCTGAGGAATTCTGGGGGGTTGAAGTCCACAAGTCATCAAAGGGTCACCGTTCCCTCACGCTGGCTAAGGAATTCTGGGGGTTGAAGTCCACAAGTCCACAAGTCATCAAAGGGTCACCGTTCCCTCACGCTGGCTAAGGAATTCTGGGGGTTGAAGTCACCGTTCCCTGATGCTGGCTGAGGTATTCTGGGAGTTGAAGTCCACAAGTCATCAAAGGGTCACCGTTCCCTCAAGCTGGCTGAGGAATTCTGGGAGTTGAAGTCCACAAGTCATCAAAGGGTCACCGTTCCCTGACGCTGGCTGAGGAATTCTGGAAGTCCACAAGTCATCAAAGGGTCACCGTTCCCTCACGCTGGCTGAGGGATTCTGGGCGTTGAAGTCCACAAGTCATCAAAGGGTCACCGTTCCCTCACGCTGGCTGAGGAATTCTGGGCGTTGAAGTCCACAAGTCATCAAAGGGTCACCGTTCCCTCACGCTGGCTGAGGAATTCTGGGCGTTGAAGTCCACAAGTCATCAAAGGGTCACCGTTCCCTCACGCTGGCTGAGGAATTCTGGGCGTTGAAGTCCACAAGCCTTAAAGTTACCAAGGTTGAGGACCACTGTAACTAATCCAACATCTCCCAGTTTCTAAGCTGATGCCTTCTCCGGAGACCAAACTGGCTCTCAGATCCCCTTCCTGACCACGACCCTCTGAAGACCCTCTCCCTTCCAGAATGGCCTTCCCCCAGCTAATATTAAAAACAGCCCACACACACACACACACACACACACACACACACACACCCTCCGATCCTTGAGCCTCCATGCCCAAGAGCAAGCGTCTGCAAGGCGACGCTCGCAGCCCTTTGCCACCTGGCCCTGGTCCAACTGTAACCGCAACAAGCTGGCCAAATTCCTCCCTGTAACCAGGTCACTGGCACCCAGCCCGGGCTCTTATATAATAGAAGACTTCCGAGTGGCAGCAGCTGGAAAGGCCAGCTGTCACCAGCCAGGGGGCGGAGCCAGGGGGCGGGAGCTCCGCCTCCCTCCTCTGCCAGCCTGCAGAGCGGCTTGCAGCCTCCCAACTGGAGGAACAGGGCGGCCGTCAAAGTCAGACGGGGAACATGTTGTCCTATTTGGCTCAGCCGGCGCCGGGTTCGAGAGGCTGCCAAGCCCTCCCTCCACACCCCAAGGGAGGGGAGAGCAGGGTGGAAAAGCACTTTAGGCTGACTCAGAGGAGGCAGGCAAGCCGGCTTCCTTAGGTTAGCAGAAAAGAAGAGAGGCTTTGATTCCTGGCAAAAATAAAATAAAATAATAAAATAATGAAATAAAATAATAATAAAATAATAAAATAAAATAATAAAATAATAAAATAAAATAAAATAATAAATAATAAAATAAAATAATATGATATAATATAATATAATATAATAATAAAATTAATAAAAATAAAATATAGACAATACAATAAAATGAAATGAAAATACAATACAATAAAATAAGTAAAATGTAAAATAAAATAAAATGTAAAATGTAAAATAATAAAAAATAATAAAATTAATGAAATAATGAAATGAAATGAAATAAGTAAAATAACTGGACATTTGCCTGAAATGCTAAATAGGGTCTCCTTCCTGAGCAGGGGGTTGGACTAGAAGACCTCCAAGGTCCCTTCCAACTTGTGTTATTCTCTTCTCTTCTCTATTTTCTACTCTATTCCATTCCATTCCAAAGTCCTCATCTCTGAAAGAGACCCAGATGAAGAAACACCACACTAATTTCTGAACTAGGAAATCTTCAGGTCTGCTCCCGTCATCCTTAAGCAGCCTTTGGCCATGCTCCCTGTGGATTATGGGCGTCGTGGTCCACGGAGCAGGAGACAAGCAGCCACCTCTCCGTCCCCTTCACTTCTGTCCCCCACATTTTAGCATTT
>CM044371.1:135081706-135107490 GCA_024294585.1 Vipera latastei
TTAGTTTAGTAAAAATAAGGACTAGGGGTGACATGTGTTTGAGGGGCTGCCCCAAAGAAGAGGGAGTCAAGCTATTCTCCAAAGCGCCCGAAGGCAGGACAAGAAGCAATGGATGGAAACTCGTCAAGGAGAGAAGCAACCTGGAACTAAGGAGAAACTTCCTGACGGTGAGAACAATTAACCGGTGGAAGAGCTTGTCTGCAGATGTTGTGGGTGCTCCAACACTGGAAAGTTTTAAAAAGAGACTGGATCAGGGGGATCGACTAGATCTCCAAGATCTGTTCTGTTCTCTTCTATTTTCTCTTCTATTTCTTATTCTCTTCTATTTCTTATTCTCTTCTCTTCTCTTCTACTCTCTATTTTATTTCTATTCTATTCTATATTCTATTCCTATTCCCATCTATATTCTATTCTATTCTCGATTCTTTTCCTATTTCTATTCTATTCAATAGATAGATAGATAGATAGATAGATAGATAGATAGATAGATAGATAGATAGATAGATAGATAGATAGATGATAGAATCTGTTCAGTAAATAACCAGGAATTCTAAACAACAAACCAGCTTCTCTTTCATTTTGTACATGTGACAAACCCATCATCCCCACTTCCCCACCCTCCGTGCAGTCTTTTTTCCCCACAACCCATAATCTTAGGCAAACACAAACCCCGGGCCACAGACAGACCCACCAAAGTTGGACGACACAATGACTCAAATCCTCCCGGCCCGCAGCATTTCTGGAACACAATACTCCACGCAGTGGAACAGCTGCGTTTCATTTATTACGTAATTGCCAAATGGAGAACCGCCGGAGAGTCACCCCGGTGTTACCTAATCACGGTTTTCAACCGAGAGCAGCAGAATCCAAAGCTAATTTCCAGGGCTGCTGGGTTTTTTCCCAGCAAAAGACAAGAAGCAACTCGGCTCCGAGGCAGATAATAATAATAACAACAACAAGAAGAAGAAGAACTAGAGAAGATAACAAAATACAAAGACCTACAAATAAAAATAGAAAGACTGTGGCAAAGGCAAGCAAGGGTGGCACCAATAGTCATAGGCCCCTTGGGTGCCATCCCAAAACATCTGGAGCACCACTTGGACACCATCATCGGCATTGACAAATTCGCCATTAGTCAATTGCAAAAGGCGGCCTTACTAGGAACGGCTTCCATCCTGCAACGAGATCTGCAACGCCATCAAACATCCACATCTGCCTCTCCCAGGTCCTTGGCAAGGACTCGACAGGTAGACAAAAAATGCCAAATCCAGTCTGAACATCTGGCTGACTGTGCGATGATCAATAATAATAATAAAAAAGCTGGAAGGGACCTTGGAGGTCATCTAGTCCAACTCCCTGCTCAGGCAGGAAAACCTATACCAGGGGTAGGCAACCTTGGCTCTTTTATGACTCGTGGACTTCAACTCCCAGAATTCCTGAGCCAGCATAGGAGAACTATGGCCCCTTCATGACTCGTGGACTTCAACCCCCAGAATTCCTGAGCCAGCATGGCTCAGCTTGGAAACTTCTCCCTTTCCCCTCAGCCTGGCTGGCTCAGGAATTCTGGGAGTTGAAGTCCACGAGTCATAAAAGAGCTGCCCTATACCATTTCAGACAAAATGGCTCTTCCCGTCTCTTCATCTAGGATAGGAACCCTGGCCAATTTTGTTATGTATGCAGGCATCTGCATAGCAACAGCCCTCAGGGGGCGTTGGCCTGGACAGTTTCGGCGGGAAACCTAGGGCCAACCCCATTGGCTGTTAGCTTACCTGGCCAGGTATATAAGGAGGCCAGGTAGCCCTCATTCCTCAGTTCACTTCCCCTTCCAATAAAGAGCTGAACTCACACACCGGCTGGCGTCTCTCTTGCGTCGGACCTACTACACAATAAATTTATTTATTTTTTATTTACAGACAGTCCCACCTCCCCACCCATCACTCCCGCAATACGACCACAATTCAGCTCCATATTTCGGGGGCTAAGCGAGACGTGGGCAAAGTGAGTTTCGCCCCCATTTGACCACCTCGCTCGCCATGGCGGTTAAGTAAATCGCTGCAAGTTAGTGGCACGGTCGTTAAGTGAACTCGGCTTTCCCCCTCCCCCAGCCCCCGTTGGCTTTGCCTGTCGGAAGGTCGCAAAAGGGGTGTGTGGGGGGGTGGAAATCATGTGACACACACACACACACACGCCCCCCTAGGACGGTGCAACTGTCATAAATGTGAATCGGTTGCCAAACATCTGAATTTGAATCACGTGACCGTGGGGGATGCTGCAAATGTGAAAAATGGTCGTAAGTTACTTTTTTCGGGGCCATTGTAACTTTAATAGTCACTAAATGAACTGACGTAAGTCGGGGACTGCTTGTGTTAAATTTATACTCCTATCTATTTATCTAGCTACCTATCTAACCCTATCTACTGTAATAGAAATAAAAATAGAAATATAGAAACAGAAATGGAAAAGAATAGAAATGGAATGGAAAGGAAAAGAGAATAGAATAGAATAAATTCTAGAACAGAATAGAAAAATAAAATATTCAGTGGAATAGAATAGAATATTTATTGATTGATTGATTTCGATTTATATACCGCCCTTTTCTCGAGGGACTCAGGGCGGTTTACAGGGCAGATTAAAACAATACAATATATACAAGTTAAAATAAAAATTAAATAGCCCCCCAAAATAAAATAAATAAAATAGAATAGAAATAAGGAAATAGAATAGAATAGAATAGAATAGAATAGAATAGAAAAATATAGAATAGAATAGAATATAGTAAATATAGAACAAAATAGAAAAGAATAAATATAGAATAGACAGATTGTAGAATAGAATAGAATAGAATAGAATAGAATAGAATAGAATAGAATAGAATAGAATAGAATAGAATAGAATAGAATAGAATAGAATAGAATAGAATAGAATAGAATAGAATTATAAATAAGGAATAGAATAGAATAGAATAGAATAGAATAGAATAGAATAGAATAGAATAGAATAGAATAGAATAGAAATCTGAGAAAACAGCAAGAAAATCTCCCTGCACCCAAACAATTCCAGATTTCACAGACAGCTCAAGAATTACTCTAATCTTTATAATTACCATGCTACCAAAGGAGACACAATGTTCCTATAGGAACATTCCTATTTAGGTGTCGCCGTTTAATCTCCTTAACTGATTTTCTTGACTCTGTTCAGTGCAATGATTCTCAGACTCTCTCTCTCTCTCTTGGGCCTCTGAGCAACGCGCGGCTCCTGCCTGCAAATTAACCCAGTTTGCTGAGCGTGAGCCCATGGGTCATCCCAGGGGGTTGGAAAGCAGAGCTGACCAGCCCTGCTGCCATTTAAAAGCTCTGCTAGACAAAAAAAAAAAACCTTTCAGATTAAAGCATTCAAGCTGAAATCAATCAATCAGAACAGAGCTGGAAAGGGACCTTAGAGGTCTTCTAGCTCAACCCCTTGCTCATGCAGGAGCCGCCTCCCCCCCCCATCCCGTTTCAGCTACCATATCATACTTAAACTAAACAACGGGGACAGTGAGTTAATTGATAGAGAACATTTCTGCCTCCCGCTATCGAAAACTAATAGGATTATCAGCACATGCAAGACAGATGTTGGTGCAATTAAGAATATCCAGCTTGCTGTCAAGCACAATCAAGCTTTTACTAGTGAGTGCCACACCACGTGCACTAATCAAACAGATAGTAAGGAAGTAGGGGAACTCAGGCACCGCACAGGTTGTGTAGAAAGTAGACACAGAGTCAGCCATAAAGGACGCAAATGTCTTTACCAATAAATAGGTGAATTACGGAAATTCATGTAAATGAGGGCAGATATAATTGTTGCCATTGGTGGGATGAAACCCACCAATGGAAAGGTAGGGTTTAAAATTATTCTATTCATATCGTAGAGCATACATAGATCATATATACCATAACACCTGCTATCATCAGCATATATTATCAAGGGTCTTCAAACCTGGCCCTTTGATGACTTGTGGACTTCAACTCCCAGAATTCCTTAGGCAGGCACGCTGGCTGAGGAATTCTGGGAGTTGAAGTCCACAAGTCATAAAATGGTCCTAATTCCCTCACGCTGGCTGAGGTTCCCTCACGCTGGCTGAGGAATTCTGGGACTCGAAGTCCACAAGTCATAAAATGGTCATAATTCCCTCACGCTGGCTGAGGAATTCTGGGACTTGAAGTCCACAAGTCATACAAGGGCCAAGTTTGAAGACCCCTGACATACATACATACACACACACACACAAACAATTACTTCTGGGAAGCTGGCTTCATCAGCTTCAACTGACAGCCCTTCAGACCACGTCACGGGTGACTGGTGCCACTAGCAGCTCCCTAAGGACCATGTTGTCAACTCTTGCCAACCTGCTGGGAATCCTAGAGGTCATCCACCAGGAACCGTCCCAGATCCAGAATTTAGAGGGTGTTTTTTTTTTTTGATGCATTGCACCCTAGAAGCGCTTTGCATTTTTGGCATTTTCCAGGATCCTTTTCAAATTCGGACAAGGGGATCTATAGCAACGCCCCTTCCCCACATCCTCTCCCCCTCCACCCAATTCTCCCTCCCTCTGTGCCACCCCACTTCCAGTTTTCATTAGGTTTTTTCCATCGGGAGTGTCTCCTTCTGTCATCACCAGCCCCCACCCTCATCCACAGACCCCCCACCTGGGGGTCCCCGGTTGAGACCCTCTCGGCCTGATCCAGCAAGGCTGATTGCAGGTACCACACCAACCAAGACCCCCATCCCGAGACCCCTGGGGATAGCTGGGGGTCCCCGGTTGAGACCCTCTCGGCCCGATCCAGCAAGGCTGATTGCAGGTACCCCACCAACCAAGACCCCCATCCCGAGACCCCCGGGGATAGCTGGGGGTCCCCGGTTGAGACCCTCTCGGCCCGATCCAGCAAGGCTGATTGCAGGTACCCCACCAGC
Source organism: Vipera latastei (assembly GCA_024294585.1). Lineage (NCBI taxonomy): Eukaryota > Metazoa > Chordata > Lepidosauria > Squamata > Viperidae > Vipera > Vipera latastei. The sequence continues at coordinate 135,086,660 of CM044371.1, forward strand.
CAAGACCCCCATCCCGAGACCCCCGGGGATAGCTGGGGGTCCCCGGTTGAGACCCTCTTGGCCCGATCCAGCAAGGCTGATTGCAGGTACCCCACCAGCCAAGACCCCCATCCCGAGACCCCCGGGGATAGCTGGGGGTCCCCAGTTGAGACCCTCTCGGCCCGATCCAGCAAGGCTGATTGCAGGTACCCCCACCAACCAAGACCCCCATCCCGAGACCCCTGGGGATAGCTGGGGGTCCCCAGTTGAGACCCTCTCGGCCCGATCCAGCAAGGCTGATTGCAGGTAGCCCACCAACCAAGACCCCCATCCCGAGACCCCCGGGGATAGCTAGGGGTCCCCAGTTGAGACCCTCTCGGCCCGATCCAGCAAGGCTGATTGCAGGTAGCCCACCAACCAAGACCCCCATCCCGAGACCCCCGGGGATAGCTGGGGGTCCCCAGTTGAGACCCTCTCGGCCCGATCCAGCAAGGCTGATTGCAGGTAGCCCACCAACCAAGACCCCCATCCCGAGACCGCCGGGGATAGCTGGGGGTCCCCGGTTGAGACCCTCTCGGCCCGATCCAGCAAGGCTGATTGCAGGTTGCCCCCCCTACCAATCAAGCCCCCCCACCCCATAGCAGCCCTCTCCCCCTCCCCCCGTGTGACCCCGATCGAAAGCCCCCCCGTCCTTCCCCCTCCCCCTCCAAGGGCGCCCCTGCCCTTTTCCTGCGACCCTTCCCCTTGCAGCCCTGTCCTCACCAGGGTCGGCTTCCGAACCCCCAACCCCCCCCCCAAACCGGACCCCCGGCTCAGAGACCCTGCCTCCAGCCCTGTCCGCTCCCCGCTCACCTCCCCGGCCGATCGATCCCTCCGCTCGGTCCTCGGCGCGATCCGCTTCAGCCTGGCGCCGAAGCCCATGCAGCGGTCCGCGTGCGGCGCCGCGACACACACACAGACACAGACACACCTCCGACGCGGCCGGCCAATGGCGGCCCTCCGTTTCCCCCCTCTGTCTCCGCCCACGTTCCGCCCCCTGCTATTAATAGGCGCCGAGCGCCGCCGCCTCATTCGCCGGCCGGCGCCGCAGCGGGCGAAGTTGCCTGAGCGGAGGGGGGCGCCCCGCCTCTTTTTTTTCCCCTCCTCCTCCTCCTATTGGGTCGGCTCCGCCGCCTGCATGCAGGAGTCCGCGTGCCTCGGCCACGCCTCCCGCCCGCGCCCATTGGCCGGCCCCGCAAAGGCGGGCTTTCTATTGGCTCGCCGACAGCCAGCCGCCCAGCGAGGCAGGACACGTGCGGGGAGAGTCACGCGGCAGATGCTTTCCGGCGGGGGCTGGGTGGGTTTTTGTGTGTGTGTGTGTGTGTGTTTGTGTGTTTTGGAGAAACCAGACAATTCAAAGCGCTTTTCCGACGTGCAACCAATGGGGAGGCGCCCCCCTCCCCCCCCGGATCCCTTTGGATCTGCTAGAAATAAAATAAAAGGTTAAAAGGGACAGCCGAAGCCTCGCTCTGAGAAGATGCTATTCCTAAAGGGGGGTGTGCGCGTGTGTGTGTGTTTGTGTGTGTTTGTTGTCCAGGTTTCTGCGCGTGTGCCTTACAACCTTCACGTGCCATTGAGAAACATTCCTGCATTGTAAACAAAAAGTCTGCGGTTTGGGATATATTTCGGAGAAGGAGGGAAGGAGGACAATTGGGGGGTGGAGGAGGAAGGAAAAGGATGGAGGGAAGGAGGACAATTGGGTGGAGGAGGGAGGAAGGAAGGAAAAGGATAAAGGGAAGGAAGGAGGGAAGGAGGACAATTGCGGGGTGGAGGAGGGAGGAAGGAAGGAAAAGGATAAAGGGAAGGAAGGAGGGAAGGAGGATAATTGCGGGGTGGAGGAGGGAGGAAGGAAGGAAAAGGATAAAGGGAAGGAGGGAAGGAGGACAATTGGGTGGAGGAGGGAGGAAGGAAGGAAAAGGGTAAAGGGAAGGAAGGAAGGAAGACAATTGGGGGGTGGAGGAGGGAGGGAGGGAGGAAAAGGATAAAGGGAAGGAAGGAAGGAAGGAAAACGGAGGAAGAAAGGACAGCGGGAGAAGGAAGGAAGAAAGGAAAGGTAAAGGTGGAGGGAGGGAGGGAGGAAAATGGAGGAAGAAGGGGAAGGCAGGGAAGGAAGGAAGGAAAGAAAAAGGAAGGAAGGAGAGGTAAAGTTGGAGGAAAGGAAGGAAGGAAAACAGGAAGAAAGGAAAGCGAGGGAAGAAGGAAGGAAGGAGAGGTAAAGTTGGAGGAAGGAAAACAGAGGAAGAAAGGAAAGCGAGGGAAGAAGGAAGGAAGGAGAGGTAAAGTTGGAGGAAGGAAAACAGAGGAAGAAAGGAAAGCGAGGGAAGAAGGAAGGAAGGAGAGGTAGAGGGGGAAAGAAGGAAAATGAGGGAAGAAGAAGGGAAAGCAAGGGAAGATGCAAGGAAGGAAAGATGGAAAGGCCCAGATAGGGAGGAAGCAAGGAAAGAGGAAGAACAACTGAAAGCAAGGGAAGATGGAAGGAAGGAAGGAGAGGTAAAGGTGGAGGGAGGGAGGAGAGAGGGAGGAAGAAGGGAGAGCAAGGGAAGATGGAAGGAAGGAAGGAGAGGTAAAGGTGGAGGGAGGGAGGAAGGAAAGAGGGAGGAAGCAGTGAAAGCAAGGAAAGACAAGGGAGGGAGGGAAGAAGGAAGAGGTAGAGGGAGGAAGAAAGGAAAGAGGGAAGAAGGAAAGGGAAGACAAGGAAGGAAGGAAAAGGAGAGGAGGAGGAAGAAGAGAAGGGATTTTACTTCTCACACCTGTTCAATGAATCGCTGCAGTTGTTAAGACAGTCACGCCGCCGTTAAATGAATCTGGCTTTTTTCCCCTCCCCCCCCCCTTGACTTGGCTTGTCAGGAGGACGCAAAAACGGGATCACCTGACCCCCGGGGGACACTGCGACCGTCATAAATACGCATCAGTCGCCGAGCCTCTCAATTTTGATCACGTCACCCTGGGAGAGGCCGCAACGGCCGTAAATGCGAAAGGAACGGTCGTAAGCCCCCCCTTTCCCCCCCCCGCGCTGCTGTAACTTCGAACGCTCACTAAATAAACCGCTGTAAACCGAGGACTATCTGGGTTCGCTGACGACCCAGACGAAGGCCCTCCGAAGTTGCCCTGAGCTCCTAGGCCTTAATGCCTGGCCACGTCGGTGGGTTTCGGGGCTTCATCGGCTCAAGCCGCATGCCTGCCTCTCGACAACCCGGTTTACGAGCGACGCAACGAGCTTGTAACTCCCATCAAACCAGGGCAGGAAGGCAGCTGTGGTTCCTCCTGCTGAGGAGACACAAGCTGGTAACCCCCTTGTCCCGGTCTAATTGGCAAAGAATTCCCATATTGCCTTTGAAGCGATCGGAGCTCTTGGGATGGATTTTAACGGAGGGTGTTTTTAATTCCTGCTTAATATTCTGCCTGCAGTAGTGGCCAAAATGGCGGAAACCCTTTTTGGCAAAAGTGGGCAGTGGAAATGCCACCTTTGGTTTAAGTTTTCACCCATTTTTCTTCTCATTTCTTTACAACCGTAGCCTCGTTCACTTAATAATACTACTTTACATCGCTTTCTGGGTGACCGGTCCACTCTTTGCACTGTTAAGGTAAAGGTTCCCCCACACATGTCATGTGGCCGGCATGACTAGACGCCAAAGGCGCACGGAACGCTGTGACCTTCCCACCGGAGTGGTCCCTATTTTTCTACTTGCATTTTTACGTGCTTTCGAACTGCTAGGTTGGCAGAAGCTGGGACGAGTAACAGGCGCTCACTCTGCTACGCGGCACTCGGGATTCGACCCGCCAAACTGCCGACCTTCAGATCGACAAGCTCAGTGTCCTAACCCACTGAGCCACCATGTCCCTTCTTTGCACTGTTACTTTAATTTTATTACGTTTAACCAGTTCACTAAATGAAAGAACACCAAAAAAACCCCAACCAACTTGATAAGCGATCACATAACACCCTGACAAATGTCCTCCTCTCAGCTTCAATACCTGACATCAATCACTGGATCCTGCTGTGATCTGATTGGCTCATTGCCGACACCCGATTGGCTCTGTAAACACTCACACTCATTGGCTACAATCGGATGAAAGAAAGCTACCTGAGATCAACCTAAGCAAGTTGTGCTCCCTTTTTCTGGTTATTTGGCTATAACCTTTCATAGAATACAGTACAGATCGTTGAACAAACTTTGTCACATTACGTTCTTGATTAAATTATCTTTCCATTGATATATATATTTTATGGTAGGGCTCCCAAAAACCTCAAAAATACACTTTTCCCAAAATGTTTCCACAATTTTGCCTACTACTGTATGTACAAACACGCAAGGCAGGAACGAAAACACGCAGACCCACACAGGAGGATGATTGTGGATGCCGCCCAAAAGAGAGACGGATGGCAGCAGGATAAAAGTTTGCAAAAAGGAATAAATGCATTAGGAAGCGGTTTACGAGCAAAGCCTTGTGCAATAATAAGGATACAGGGGAGTCCTTGATGTACGGCCACTCGGGAGCCCAAAATTTCTGTTGCTTAAGCAAAACATCTGCTAAGTGAGTTTGGCCCCCATTTTATGACCTTTTTATGATCTATGATCTACGACCTATCGCTTTGTTGTGTGTATGTACGCTGACAGTTTCTGCACTGGAGACAACGTCCTTGTCTGTCCAGTCACACTTAGCCAGTAAAGAATTCTGTTCTGTTCCATTTCTATATTCTATATTCTATTCTATATTTTATTGTATTCTATATTTTCTATTCTGCAGTCAATATTCTATTCTATATTCTGTATTCTATTCTATATATTCTATTCTGTAGTTTCTATTCTATATATTCTATTCTGTAGTTTCTATTCTATATTCTATTTTCTATTCTGTTCTATGTATTATATTCCCCATTCTATATATGATATTCTGTAGTCTATTCTATATTCTATTCTATATATTCTATTCTATATTCTATTCTATATATTCTATTCTATATTCTCTATTCTATTTCTCTATTCTCTATATTCTATTCTATATTCTATTGTCTATATTATATTCTGTAGTCTTTATTCTATTTCTATATTCTCTATTCTCTATATTATATTCTATATTCTATTCTCTATATTATATTCTGTAGTCTCTATTCTATTTCTATATTCTCTATTCTATATATTATATTCTATATATTCTATTCTCTATTCTATTCTACATATTATATTCTGTAATCTCTTTTCTACATTCTATTCTATATTCTGTATTCTCTATATATTCTATATTCTATTTGATATGTTTTATTCTGTACTCTATTCTACATTCTATTCTATATTCTGTATTCTCTATTCAATATATTCTATTCAGTATTTGATATTCTATATTCCACATTCTGTTCTTCACTATTATATTATACTCTATTCTAATCTCTTTCTTCATTATTCTATTCTATTTCATTCTATCCCATCCCATCCTGTCCTATCGTATTCTTTCTTGCCACGGCTGTGAGTCACAAGTGAGTCACCGTTCTGTTAGTAACATGGTTGTTAAGTGAGTCTGGCTTTCCCCTTGATTTCAGTAATCACATGACCCCAGGGACGCGGAACCCGTCATAAGTACGAAACAGTTGCCAAGCATCCAAATTTTGACCACATGACCGCAGGGACGCTGAAAGGGTGCGAGCCACTTTTTTTTTCAAGGCTGTTGTAATTTCCAGCAGTCTTTAAACAAACTGTTGTAAGTCAAGGATTAGCCGTAAAGGGGTTACTATCAGCCCTTCCTCAAAAAAAAAAAAAAAGGGAAGGTTAAAGCATAGGACCGATGGGACCAATGCTTATGTGTGTGTGTGTGTGGTGGGTCCTTGAGACCCTCCTGTAAAACTTCCAAATCCCTCCTCCTCTTTTCCACACCTGCGGCTCACCAGATGGTTGGACTACAGCCCCCATCGTCCTCTAGCCACCACACGTTCTATTGATCAGAAAGGAAAGGGAACCATACAGATCGTTCTCGGTGTCACAGTTCTGACAGATGAAACTCTTCAAAAGTACTTCAAGGCATTGTTTACCATCTTAAAGAATCTTTATTTGAGGAGCACAGCATCGGCGCTAACACAGTTGACGCCAAAACCTGAGTTCCCCTCCGCTGAGCACATAGTCTCAAAGCACAATTCCCTCCTCCAATTAACAGTCCTAAATCACATTCCCCAATTAGTTTGAAAGGCGGGCTTCTCCTCAGCTCTCCAGCCCGCCAATTCTTATCATCTCTTTTTTTCAATAACCTTGGTTCTCACACTAGGTTCAGCGTTGCTATGTCTAGCTAAACTCTTGTGGACGTTCCTCCCCGCCAGCGTCATCTAATTCTAACTCGAAGAGTAAAACATATGAAGGAAAATGGTCGCATCTCCATTGGTTGTCAAAAGCAAAAACATCTGAGGTTAGCGGCATTGACGTCCGGGTTTGCAAACTTTCGTTTCGCATCCTTTCAGAGTGACGAGGGCACTGAAAAAAGTAAATTGCCGTTTTTCACACTTAACGACCCTTTGGCAGCACCCTACGATCAAAATTTGGAGACTTGGAAACTGACTACTATTTATGATGGTTGTGCAGTGGCCGTGTGTGTGTGTGTGTCACCCGATCCCCTTAGGGGACCTTCAGACGAGCAAAGTCAAGGGGGAAGACGAATTCACTTAACAGCCGTGTTCCCGGCTTATCAACTGCGGCGATTCACTTAGCAACAGTGGCGAGAAGGGTGGCAAAACGGGGGCACTTAGAACTGTCTCGCTTAGCGATGGAATTTCTGGGGGGCTCAGTTGTGGTCATGGGTGAAGGGCTGGCTGCAACCTTGTATCGTGTCTTGAAAGCTGGGTGGGGTGATGCTGGAAAGGAGACCACCAGGAAATCTACCAGTTCTAACGGGAGTCCTGGAATACATCCCAAAAGCAGGTCAAAACAAAACCGCTGTTTAAAATAGCATGAAGATGGATGTGTCACCAGGGACTCAGCCTGACTTAGGAAAACTGTGATATTTTTTTTTAGCAGAGCAGGAAATGTACTAAGCAGGGCTGGACTCCTTATGTATGATTATACATGTTCCCAATATATGTGGGAGGAAAAAAAAAACCCCACATTTTGATCTGTTTTCCCCCCCGGCATTTTCTAGGTGTTTTTTTTTTTACAGCCGCAAGAATTTCTCAATTCATCGTGACTGAAATCAATTCCAAGAACAGATGTTGTCAAACGAAAGCAAGGTATTATTATCTTTAATCCACTCCTCTAATTGCTGCAGGGGGAAAGAAAAGATATATTGTGGGGTTGCTGGGTGTGTGTGTGTGTGTGTCTCTAAGCTTGGTGCTTTGCTTGTAGACGTTTCATTAACAGACTAGGTAACGTTGTCAGGGCTGGTAGAGAGTGAGGATGGCAGAATGGAGGAAAAGGAGATAGGGAGGAGGAGGAGGAGGAGGAGGAGGAGAATTGTGGGGTCCTTGGTGCTCTCTGAGCTGGGTGGTTTTCTTGAAGACGTTTCATGACCCAACTAGGGAACATCATCAGTGCTAGAAGGGAGGGGGCTTTGCAGAATAGAGGAAGAGGGAGGAGGAGGAGGAGGAAGATTGTGAGGTCCTTGGCGTTCTCTGAGCTCGGTCGTTTTCTTGCAGATGTTTCATGACCCAACTAGGGAACACCATCAGTGCTAGAAGGGAGGGAAGGAAGGAAGGAAGGAAGGAAGGAAGGAAGGAAGGAAGGAAGGAAGGAAGGAAGGAAGGAAGGAAGGAAGGACTGTGGGGTCCTTGGCGCTCTCTGAGCTGGGTGGTTTTCTTGAAGACGTTTCATGACCCAACTAGGAAACATAATCAGCGCTAGAAGGGCAGTGTGGGGGGAGGAGGAGGAAGAGGAGGACTGTGGGGTCCTTGGTGCTCTCTGAGCTTGGCTGTTTTCTTGCAAATATTTCATAATCAGCGCAAGAATGGAGTGTGGGAGGAGAGGAGGAGGAGGAGGAGGAGGAGGAGGAGGAGGAGGAGGAGGAGAATTGTGGGGTCCTTGGTGCTCTCTGAGCTTGGCTGTTTTCTTGCAGACGTCTCATGACCCAACTAGGGAACGTCATCAGCGCTAGAAGGGAGTGGGGGGAGGAGGACTGTGGGGTCCTTGGTGCTCTCTGAGCTGGGCTGTTTGCAAGGAGGAGGAGGAGGAGGAGGAGGAGGAGGAGGAGGAGGAGGAGGAGGAGGAGGAGGAGGAGGAGGAGGAGGAGAAAGAAGAAGAAGAAGAAGAAGAAGAAGAAGAAGAAGAAGAAGAAGAAGAAGAAGAAGAAGAAGAAGAAGAAGAAGAAGAAGAAGAAGAAGAAGAAGAAGAAGAAGAAGATGATTGTGGGGTCCTTGGGAGTTCTCTGAGCTTGGTCGTTTTCTTGCAGACGTTTCGTGACCCAACTAGGGAACACCATCAGTGCTAGAAGAGATGGAGGTTTGCAGAATAGGAGAGGAGGAGGAGGAGGAGGAGGAGGAGAACAATGACTGTGTGGTCCTTGGTGCTCTCTGAGCTTGGATATATTCCAGCAGACATTTCATGACCCAACTAGGGAGCACCATCAGTGCTAGGAAAGAGTGGGGTTTGCATTCGCCCGGCTCAGCTCGAGAAACCCTTGATTTAGGGATTCAATCGCGCTCCAGAGCCTTTATTATTCCTTCCTCCATCCCTCCGTCCTCTTCTCTGTCGCCCCGTCTGTTTGTCTCCATCCTTTCTGAAGCTCCTTCCCGGGCACCTTGAGTGCCACCCGGCCTCGCCCATCCCCGGTGGAGGGTTGCCGGCCCCTCCAGGCCTGCCACTCGGCAACCTCGCCTCCCGAGATGCCAGCCGAGGGCCGAATCCTCTGCAGCAAAAGCTGGGTCAGGAGGTGAGGACACTCTGTTCCCCTCGTCGTTAGAGGAGTCGCATTTATTAATGGCAAAAAGCCACCCCAGGCCCGGCTCTTCTTTCTCCTTGCAGCCGACTGGAAAAACAGCTCTTGGCTTCCACAGTTGGTGCCCGGCCTCCGTGACCTGGGCTGAGTTTTGAGCCTCGTGGAAAGCGAGGGATTTTGTGTGTGTGTGTATGTGTGGTGGGGGGGTCTTGCACAAAGAGCTGGGTGGGTGGGGGTCTAACACAGGATCACAGGGTTGGAAGGGACCTTAGAGGTCGTCTAGTCCACCACCACCACCCCTGCTGCAGGCAGAAGATACCCTGTATCATCCCTGCATTATATCTTTATATTCTTTCTCTAACGGGGTGGGTAACTCTGGCCCCTTTACAGGACCTCTGGACTTCAACTCCCAGAATTCCTTGAGGCAGCCAGGGTGGGTAACTCTGGCCCCTTTACAGGACCTCCGACTCCCAGAATTCCTTGAGGCAGCCAGGGTGGGTAACTCTGGCCCCTTTACAGGGACCTCTGGACTTCAACTCCCAGAATGCCTTGAGGCAGCCAGGGTGGGTAACTCTGGCCCCTTTACAGGACCTCTGGACTTCAACTCCCAGAATTCCTTGAGGGCAGCCAGGGTGGGTAACTCTGGCCCCTTTACAGGACCTCTGGACTTCAACTCCCAGAATGCCTTGAGGCAGCCAGGGTGGGTAACTCTGGACCCTTTACAGGACCTCTGGACTTCAACTCCCAGGAATTCCTTGAGGCAGCCAGGGTGGGTAACTCTGGACCCTTTACAGGACCTCTGGACTTCAACTCCCAGAATGCCTTGAGGCAGCCAGGGTGGGTAACTCTGGACCCTTTACAGGACCTCTGGACTTCAACTCCCAGAATGCCTTGAGGCAGCCAGGGTGGGTAACTCTGGCCCCTTTACAGGACCTCTGGACTTCAACTCCCAGAATTCCTTGAGGCAGCCAGTCCGACAGATCGTAAGGGAAGAGTCCGAATTGCTCTCTATAAAAATATTCTTATCCTTGGAGAGGAAGTAAAGAGCATCCAGAGACAGGCGTAAAATTCAGGATTTTTCCCCCGGCTTCTCTCTCTCTCTCTTCTTTTTCTTTCTCTTCTTTCTGCCCCCTCCTCCTTTTCTCCATCTTTCTTTCTCTCCCTCCTCTCCTTTTTTCTCTCTCCCTTTTTTCTTTCTCCCCTCTCCTTTTTTCTTTTTCTCTCCCTTTCTCTCCCCCGCTAAATGTTCCCTCTGCCTTCATGCAGGTCCGGGTCTTTTTTCTCTCCATAAATACGCCCCCCCCCCCCAAAAAAAAAATTAAAAGAAAAAAAGTTAAAATTGGGGGTTTGCAACCAGGAGGCGGAGATGCCACGAACACTTCTGAGATTGCTTTTGGCGAAGCAATAAAAACAGACGCTGCAGCTTCGTCTGAAAGGGAGCATGCTGCAGGCCCAAAAGAGTGACAGGGTGCCCCTCCCCCCCCACACAGAGGGGTACTACAGGGTCCATGTGGCACTCTGGAAATTCAAGCAGGGAGCCACTGTGCGTTTTAAGAACAAACTCTTGCATCGAATTAACTCTTTGACTGGTAAAGGGAGAGGAAGGGAAGGGATGAAGGAAGGAAGGAAAAAAAAATCAAGGTAGAGGAGAGAGGGAGGGGGGAAAAGAAGGGAAGAGGGACGGAAGGAAGGAAAGAAAGAGAAGAGGGACAGAAGGAAGGAACTTTATTGCATAACTCCCCTAAAATCATGTATTTCCAGAAGACAAAAAATAAAAATAAAAATAAAAAGCACAGAAATCCATTTCTCAGCCTGATCGGTCGCTCACCGCTCTCGCCATTAAGCATTTGATAAAAGAAATACTACAATTTCCAGGGAGACACCCCCCCCCTCCCTCTTTGCACCGAAAGAGATCCACCTAAGAGGGGGAAAAAAATAGACAAGTCTTGGGTCATTCTCCACAGGACATTTATTTATTGTAGGTTTTTATGTTTTTTTTCCTCTCCAAATACCAATGAGTTATTTCTTGGTTTTGTTCCTTTTTTTCACAGCATAGTCAAACCCCTGCTTGTATCCCAGATTGGATTTGACTCCCTTTTCCCTGCTCTTTTGAGGAGCAGGGCTGCCTTGGGCAGTTACTCAAGGAAACCACCTTCCCATCCGTAGTCTGCTTTGGCTGGGATCCGTTTTTATTCCCTTTTAATTCTCTTTTTTTTTCCCCCCATCTCCTTGGGCAAGTCATGCATCCACAGCGACACCTGCTGGCCAGCTGGAGAGGGGCAGCCCCTTTTTTTTCCCTCCCCCCAATAATAATAATAATAATAATAATAATAATAATAATAATCTCTTACACCTTTCTCTATTCCAATTCTTTCTCAACCTCGGCCACTTAAAAAAAGACGGACGGACTTCCAATTCCCAGTATTCGCCAGCCATCTGGATGTGTCAACCTGCAGGCTGGGAGTTGGAAGTCCACCCATCTTGAAAGCGGCTTAATTTTTTGGGGGGAGGGGGTGGGGGGTGCGCAGAAAGCCACCGATTTTTACGAGGATTTCGGGAGCCCCTTTTCACGCCAAGTCGCTTTGATTAAAAGGCATTTTTAAAAAAAATTTCAGCACAACGGACAGCGCCAAAAGTGTTGTGTGGAACCCCTTGCAAAAGTCTGCCCAACTGTTCATCGACTCACAATGGGGGGGGGGACTTACGCCCCCCCTCCACCCGCCTTCCCTTCCTCTTCCAACACCCCCCCCAAATTGGAGCCCCTCCAAACAAACAAAGCTTGGCCCCCACCCCCACCCCTAAAATCTCGCCTTTTAATAAGGTGAGCTCTCCAGTGTCCCTTCTACCATCGACGACGGCTCTTCTCCTAGACTATATATGGAAGACTTATGCGTCCTTTCTGTCCCTGGGGCTCCATTTCTCGAGGGGTTCCCCCCCCCACACACACACTCTTCTCTCCCCAGCCCCCCCCCTCTTCCCCAGCTTGAGAAGGAGAGGATGGAAGCGAAGACCACGCTCAACTGTTCCAAGTTCTCCTCACTCCATCGTCCCTCCAAACTTGGAGCCAGGAGACCATCCCAAACCTTTCACTTTGACCCTTTTTTTCCCCAGCCCCCCCCTCCCTTCCCACGCCCCCCAAAATCCTTTCTTTTTTTCCTGCCGAGGACCCCCCGCCGTGTCCCCAATGTTTTTGCAGAAGTCTGCTGTGGTTCTCTTCCTTCTTCCTCTTAAAAAAAAAGGGGGTTTCCTTGGACCCCCAAAATGGAGCAATTTGCGTACAGGCAAGATAACAGCTGTTTCCTCCTGTTTTGGGAGGAAAGGGGGGGGAGAAGAGGAGAGGGAAGGCGAGGGAAGGGGGGTACCCAAAGGGGGGGGGGAAAACCCCACTTTTAAAAAACAACACAACCTCACAGGTAGCCGATGTTATAAACAGGCTCAGGAAACATGGCAGTTTGTGCTGAAAAAAAAACACGGGGGGGGGGGAATCAAGGAGGAGCTCACTCGTCACAAGTATTCACAACTACGACGACGTTTTTGCAAAGCTGAAAAAGTGGCCAGGCTTGGACAGGGCCAACGTGGGGAGGGGGGGGTGCACAAAGAGGAGGAGGAGGAGGAGGAGGAAGGGGGGGGGTCGAGTGTCTCTTATCCACAGCCATTCGCACCAGTCTCCTGCTTTAAACCGCCTTCGCCTCTTGGGTTAGCAGGGCCCCCCGTTGAGAAAAGAGAACGGCGGCGTCGGCGTCGAGCGATATAAATTAATTCTGAGAATAAGTGAGAACGACTCCGCCGCCGGTGGCCAAATCCGCTGATTTTTTGTTTTTGTTGTTCTTCAGTTCAGCAAAAGCTCTTCTGCAAGGATAGGCAGGAGCACACATACACACACACACACACACACACCAACTCCTCCTCCTCCTCCGTTGCTCTTAGTGTACTCACACGTGTACACACACACACACACACACACAGGCACGCAACTCCTTACAGGTTTTGAGGCAGTGATCGCAAGAAACGCAGGTCCTAAGAAGGGAGGGGGGTGGGGAACTTGTCTTCTCGTCTCCTTTGAGATGGAATGTAATTGTTAATCACAAGCTCGTTGTGTCGCCGGTTGTTCCAAAATCAAAACAACACGAGAGAAAGAGAGAGAGAGAGAGAGAGAGAGAGAGAGAGAGAGAGAGAGAGAGAGAGAGAGAGAGAGAGAGAGAGAGAGAGAGAGGGAAGCATTTTTTCTACAACAAGAATGTGAATGGCAGTAAAAAGTCCACCGTGGTTCGGAGGACGCAAGAGAGCGGGAGGATTCGCACTCGGGACCGTCCCCGGGAAAGGCGGCGCTAACTCCCCAACGCCAGGCGAGCTCAGACACTTAGGGGACACACACACACACACACACCCGCCAAAAAAAAAAGGGCAGTACGATAAGTCGAATAAGTTAATAAATAAAAGGTGAAGAGGAGAGATCGCCAGGCAGGCCCGGGTGGTGTGTGTGTGTGTGTGAGAAAAGTTAAGATGGGAGGAGAGATGGCAAAGACACTGAGGACTAGCAGCCTGGCCGAAGAGAATAAACGGGGGGGGGGGGGGGAAGCGACTCCGAAGAGGGAGAACTTCTCCCGGACCATGGAGGGTTTGTACCCGCAACTACACCCCGGCTTCTTACTAAGGATCTTTCAGATTCCCGATTATCTGGAGGAGGGAAAGGGGATGGGGAGAGACGATCCAAGGTCGGGCACGCTCGGGAGTGGCAGTTTCCCGGGAAGGGGGGGGGGGGGAAAGGGAAGGGGGTCGGGAGCCCACCGAATTGGGGAAGGGGGAATACGGACGGCAGAATCCGGCAGGCGAGTCTTGGTCCTCAAAGGTTCATCATTAAAAATCAAAGACGCTGAAAAAACACGGAGAAAGGGGCGGCGGGGGGGGGGAAACCCGGAGGGGTGAGATTCTGCGACACATAGAAAGTCTAGATAGAAATCTACAAACAGACAAAATATAATATAATATAATATATATATATCTTATGTATATATATATATGTATATATATATGTATATATGTATAGGTATAAATAACAAATCGGGCTATTTACAAGACACCCACACGCAACGCACACTCACACACACACACACGGGGGAGGGGAGGGGAGGGGGCGAGGGGGGTATATGGAGGGGAAGCTGGCGCTGGAAGACTTGGCCCCTTGCGCCTCTCCCGGCCGCTGTTCCTGGATGGGGAAACGTCTCGGTGAAGTTTCACTAGGTGCTGAAGTAAACTGCCGAAGAAAAAGGAGGGGGGGGGGAGAAAAAAGGGACATTTTATAGGGGGGTCCTCGACATACGACCAAAATAACAAGTCGTTAGGTCATAAAATGGGTTGTTCCTGTGCCTGGCCCGTTTTTAATCATCTTTTTTTTTTTTCAGTCATAGGGTTGTTCAGCGAATCCGGCGTTCCCCCATGACTTTGTAGGTCAGACGGTCGCAAAAAGGGGACCACCTGACTCGCCCGGGACGCGGCGACCGTCGTAAATACGAGTCAGTTGCCAAGCGTCGGAATTTTGATCGCGTGACACACACCCCTCCTCCGCCGGAGATGCTGCAAGGGTCCTTAAGTGTGAAAAGCGTAAAGTCGCTTCCCCCCGCCCCACCCAGTGCCGTTGTAAACTTTTGAACGGTCGCTGAAGCGAGTCGAGGACTAAGAGTAAAAAGCTAATTCTTAACAAACTCCATACGGTCTGCCATCGCTGGCGACCTTAAGCATTGGTTAAAAAAAAAAACCACACAACACGGAGTGATGACACAAAGGGGTTTGTGATAATTCGGATCAACCTCCCGGCAGCCGGATTCCAAATGGGGCTCAATTCTCGAGCCACGTTCAAGGCCCTTTTCCTGTCTGCCTCCCCATCGCCCCGTCTTTTGCCAAGGGTCACTCACCAATGATGATGATCAAGATAATGGCGCATATCACCCCCAGGATTATCATCATCTGTCATGGGAAAGAAGGACAGACAGGTGTGTGAAGGGTCGTAAATCGGTTGGGATCTGATCAGAGAGAGAAGCAAGCTGGAATCAAGGAGAAACGTCCTAATGCGGAGGACAATTAACCAGTGGAACGGCTTGCCACCGGAAATCATGGGCGGTTCATCCCAGGAGGTTTTTTAAAAAGAGACTGTCTGAGATGGCATAGGGTCTCCTGCTTGAGCAGGAGGGGAGGGGGGGCTGGACTAGAAGACCTCCAAAGTCCCTTTCCAGCTCTTTTGCTATTCTAAACAGGGCAACGTCTGCATTGCATCAATTGACACCACAAGGGAACAATTTCCCATCTAAAGCAAAACCTCTCCTAGAACTTTTCAGACCTAAGTCCTTTCGGGTCCTAAAACTAGCGTTTCTTCCACTCCCAGAATTCCCCAGCCAGCAAGGGTTTACTCCGGAATTCAGCACGGAGAAGACAAGAACAAGCATCACATTGTTTTTCAATTGGGTAACTTTCTTAGTAGAGGGTGGGAATCCGGTCGACGTAATATATCTTGAGGGCGGCAAAAGTGAGGGGGGAAAAAAACAACAACAAACCAGGACAAGGTAAATTAAGAAAACGAGTTTCAAGGTGGGCTGGATGGCATGGCAATTAAGTAGGAAACTGATATGCTGGCTGGGGAATTCTGGGAGTTGTAGTCCGGCCAGCTTCGAGTCGCTCCAATTGAGATCGACTGCTAGAGAACCCAGAAGACTGTCGCTACATACATCCAGATTACCAGGACCCTGTGGCTGGGCCTGCTTTCAAGGGGGGTCCTCATCAAGTTCACACTCTTCCCAAACTTGATTCTATGCAGATGATCACCAGAAGGCCCCGACGGACCACCTGGGAAACTGGGTATCAAACAGATCCAGGTAATCGCAGAGATCACGGAGGGAGACCAGAATTCCTGCCAAAAGCCAGCGTGCCTCCCCCCCCCACCGAACATCTTCTTCCCATTTTTAAATCCAGCCAAATCCTGGGATCTCTTCCCCAAACCTTCTCTGCACAGGTGTTCCGTTTTTCACCCGTATTTCTCTCTGATCGCTTCGAGAAGATTTCTTTTTTTCTTTCTTTTTTTGCACTGAATTTTAAAAGAATCGAGTGGGGATTTTCTGTCTGATCCATTGCCGGGAGAAGCTCAAACAGGGAGAACAATTAATCCAGGGGTCTTCAAACTTGGCCCTTTTATGATCTGTGGACTTCAACTCCCAGAATTCTTGAAGTCCACAAGCAGGGGTCTTCAAACATGGCCCTTTGATGACTTGCAGACTTCACGCTGGCTGAGGAATTCTGGGAGTTGAAGTCCACAAGTCACAAAAGAGCCAAGGTGGCCTACCCCTGGTCTAGAGTCTCTTGTTTGAGCAGGGGGTTGGACTAGAAGACCTCCAAGGTCCCTTCCGACTCTGTTATTCCCTAGAGGAGTGATGCAAGGTCCTTTAAACTCAAAAAGTCCAGGCTTCCATTTATTTAATTGAATAGTCTTATCTGGTGGTCGCTTCCAAGAACCTGGCATTAAGGAGAAACTTCTTAACAATGAGGACTATTACCCAGTGGAATAGCTTGCCGTCAGAAGTTTTGGGTGTTCCATCACTGGAGGTTTTTAAGAAGAGACTGGATAGCCACTTGTCTGAAATGGAGTAAGGGGATCTTGCTCAAGCAGGGGGTTCTAGATGACCTCCAAGGTCCCTTCCAGCTCTGAATCTATGATTCTATTACAATCTCTTTAACCTCAGAGGTCTTCACCGGAGAACGAGGTTTGCGGGCGAGGAGCGTCATTCCCCACCCACCCCCATCCTACCTTTAGGTTCTTCCACCAGTATTTGCGCTTAAGCTTGGCGGCGCTGGTTTCGAATTGGGATGCTCCGGCTTGAAGGGCATCGGCACGGTCGTCCAGCTCCGAAAGCTTCTGATCTCTCTCGAGGACCTTATCTACGTTCACTCGCATGATGTCCACGACCTGGAGGGAAAGAGAGAGACGCTGGGGAGGTGAGCGACGTAGCAGAAGGCAGCACAAGAACCACAAAGCAGGTGCCGAAGCCGAGAGAAGAGCGGAGTGTTAACCCCGAGATTGACAGGAGACCAAGAGGTAAGCAATGCCCCAACCAAGGAACTACCAACCGGGATAAACACAATGGAAGAGTAAATAACATTAAAAAAGACATTTCTCAATCGAATTTTAGCATCTCTCTTTTCTCCTTAATATTAATTGGCCGCTTCTGTCTACAAGGGGATGGGGACATAGTCCCCTCCCTTCACTTCTGGAGGTTTTTCTTGCTTTGGGGATCTTTCTCCAGGATTCAATTAGTAGAGAGAACAAAGAAGATCAATACTCTCACCAATTCCAAGCACGCTGTTCACCGATGTTTGGGTTCGTGCTCTGGGACTCCGGCTGCAAGTAACTTGGGCTAGACCCTGATCTCACGCTAGCCTTTCTCCTGTTGGGTCGGAGGGCTCCCCCCCGGGTCAAACGAAGCGACCATGATCAGCAGGTCGCCCCCCTCATTCACGGTCACCTCTTTGGGGTGACTTTGGACCCATCTAGGGTCTCCCTGGCAGAGCGAAGCTAGCCATGGGTAGCGGAGGTCCGCTCTCCCGCGGCCATGCGCTACAGGCACAAACCCAGAAGTCATCTATAACATAAAGGACCCCACAGACCTCCTACTCTTCCTCCTCCCCTCTTGCAAACCCCAATCCTTTCTAGACCTGCTGATGTTCCCTAGTCGGGTCCTGAAACGTCTGCAAGGGAACCGCCAAGCTCAGAGAGGGCACCAAGGACCCCACAGAATTCGAGAAGATTGACACACAGTGGTCACCTGGCTTCCAAGAATCTGGAACTAAGGAGAAACTTCCTGACAGTGAGGACAATTAACCAGTGGAACAACTTGCCTCCAGAAGTCGTGGGCATTCCATCACTGGAGGTTTTTAAGAAGAGAATGGACAGTCACCTGTCTGAGATGTTACAGGTTCTCCCGCTTCAGCAGAGGGCTGGACTAGAAGACCTCCAAGGTCCCTTTCAGCTCTATCCTGATTGAATATTCCAATTTTGGCTTACTGGCAGGTGGGACTTAATTTTCAGGAGACAATATTTATTTTATTTTATTTTATTAAATTTATATACCGCCCTATTCCCGTAGGACTCAGGGCGGTTTACAGGGAAAATTAAAAGCATAACATACAAAAATTAAAATCAGTTAAAACAATTAATTAATTCAAGTCCCCGAAATTTAAAACTAAAACCCAATTAAAATTAAAACCCCTCAGTCTGGGCCAGACAGCTCGAAGAGCCAAGTTTTCAGGTCCTGGCGAAATGAACGAAGGTCGGGGGCAGTCCTAAGTTCCGTGGGAAGTTGGTTCCATAGGGCCGGCGCGCCCACAGAGAACGCTCTTCCCCTGGGAATAACCCGCCGGCATTCCTTAACCGGCGGTACCCTGAGAAGGCCCTCCCTGTGGGGGCGCACAGGACGATGGGAAGTTGATGCCGGCAGCAGGTGTTCCCTTAGATAATCCGGACCCAAGCCATTTAGGGCTTTATAGGTCATTACCAGCACCTTGAATCTCACCCGGAGGGCAACCGGAAGCCAATGCAGCTCACGGAGAAGAGGTGTTACACGGGAGTATCGGGAAACTCCCATCACAACTCGCGCGGCTGCATTCTGCACCAGTTGAAGCCTCCGAGTGGTCCTCAAGGGCAGCCCCATGTAGAGAGCGTTGCAGTAGTCTAGCCGGGAGGTCACGGGAAAATGAGGGGAAAAGGTTACCTACCAGATGGAGGAGTTATTATATTAAGGTAAAGGTTCCCCCGCACATGCATGCTAGTAGTTTCCGACTCTAGGGGCCGGTGCTCATCTCCGTTTCAAAGCCGAAGAGCCAGCGCTTGTCCGAGGACATCTCCGTGGTCATGTGGCCGGCATGACTAGACGCCAAAGGCGCACGGAACGCTGTTACCTTCCCACCGTAGTGGTCCCTATTTTTCTACTTGCATTTTTATGTGCTTTCGAACTGCTAGGTTGGCAGAAGCTGGGATGAGTAACAGGCGCTCACTCTGTTACGCGGCACTCGGGATTTGACCCGCCAAACTGCCAACCTTCCGATCGACAAGCTCAGCATCCTAACCGGGGTGGGGTGGGGCTTTTCGTGTACAGTCTTAGCTGAAATTAAATCAGGCTCAATTTCAACCTCGGTTTTGTTTTATAGATTTGGAAGTGTGTGAGCCCACCGCCCGGCACCACTGAGGGCCAGGTTGAAACCTTATTTAGACCTTCTGCCAACGGTTGCAGGACAGGTAAGTCCTCGACTTACAGCAGTTCCATTTAGTGAGCGTTCAAAGTTACGACGGCACCGAAAAAAAGAGGACGGTTTTTTTCACAGTTACGACCTTTGCAGCCTTCCCCCACGGTCGCGTGATCAAAATTCAAATTCCCCTGGCGACTGGTTCATGCTTATGACGGTTGCTGCCTCCCAAGGTCACGTGATCCTTCTTTGCGACCGTCTGACAAGCAAAGTCAATGGGGAGGCCGGATTTGCGTAACAACCTGGGTTACTGACTTAGGCGGGAAAGGTCAGCTGGGTGACTTTGAGCCAATCACCAGGAGACGAGGAGTTCTAGTCCCGCCTTAGGCATGAAAGCCGTCTGGGTGACTTTGAGCCAATCACCGGGAGATGGTGAGTTCCGCCTTAGGCACAAAAGCCGTCTGGGTGACTCTGAGCCAATCACCAGGAGACGGCAAGTTCTAGTCCCACCTTAGGCATGAAAGCCAACTGGAGGACTTTGAGCCAATCACCAGGAGATGGTGAGTTCTAGTCCTGCCTTAGGCATGAAAGGCCAGCTGGGCGACCATAGGCCGGTCCCTCTATCTCTGACCAACCCACCTCGCAGGGCTGTCGTTGCAGACCAAATAAGAATGAAACTAAACAGTTGATTTAGATAGCATTTAGGCTTTAGAGAATTATCCGTCCTCCATCTTGAGTTGTCTAAAAGGTAAAGGTAAAGGTTCCCCCGCACATGTGTGCTAGTCGTTTCCGACTCTAGGGGCCGGTGCTCATCTCCGTTTCAAAGCCGAAGAGCCGGCGCTTGTCCGAGGACGTCTCCGTGGTCATGTGGCCGGCATGACTAGACGCCAAAGGCGCACGGAACACTGTTACCTTCCTACCATAGTGGTCCCTATTTTTCTACTTGCATTTTTACATGCTTTCGAACTGCTAGGTTGGCAGAAGCTGGGACGAGTAACAGGCGCTCATTCTGTTACGCGGCACTCGGGATTCGACCCGCCAAACTGCCAACCTTCTGATCGACAAGCTCAGCGTCCTAACCCACTGAGCTACCGCGTCTACAAAACAGTAATAAAGGCGGGATATAAATGAACACAGACAAACGTAGCCATTTGTGAGCGGGACAGGAGGCACATACCTTGAATAAAAAATCAAAAATAAAAATAAATACATTTTATTACCGGTTTTTTGGGGGGGGTCTTCTCGGGACCGTGCGCTTTCGGCACCCCTCGCAAAGAGGGGCATAAGATGTCAAACCCCCCCACACACACCTCGGGAGCCATGTTCCCCTCCCCTAGCAGGGACTTCAGGTCCCAGAATCCTCACCTCATCCACTTGAGCCTGGGTTTGCTGGAGCCTCCGGTTGCTGGTGAGGTTGGGCGGTGGGGCGGGAGGACCCCCGGCCTCTCCTCCGGCAGCCGCGGGTGGTACAGCAGGATTAGCCGACCTGAAAGAAGACGAGGGTATGATTTTTTTCTCACACACCACACACACACGCACACACACACACGGCAGCTTAAAAACAAGGGTTTTGCAAGACCCCTTCCGTACAGGTGAAAAGAACCCCACCTGAATCTGGAGAAACCCACCTGGGTTGAGATCCATTCATTGCAACCGTTTCTCGCTAATCCGATCTGAACAAAAAATTCATAGGCCTAACTAAGCCTTGTTCTTAAGGTCCCAGAATCCCCCAGCCAGCTGGT
>CM044371.1:135107690-135122690 GCA_024294585.1 Vipera latastei
CACTGCTGAGGATTCTGGGAGGCGAAGGCCACCCATCTAGGCATCGGCGAGTTTGGGAAGAAGAGGTGCAGGCCTAAGAAAGTCTTTGGAGCCCTTCTTGTGAATGGGAACAGGCAGGGCTGGTTCAAATACCTGATCGGACCCTGAATTTGGGGCTAGATGAGTGGACTTCAACTCCCAGAATTCCCTAGACAGCCTGCTTTAAGATGGGTGGGCTTCAATTCCTAGAACTGCCCAGACATTATGCTTTAAGACGGGTAGATGTCAACTCCCAGAATTCCCCGGCCATCATACTTTAAGATACATGGCCTTTGACACCCAGAATTCCCTAGACAGCCTGCTTTAAGATGGGTGGGCTACAATTCCCAGAACTGCCCAGACATTATGCTTTAAGACGGGTAGATGTCAACTCCCAGAATTCCCCGGCCATACTTTTAGATACATGGCCTTTGACACCCAGAATTCCCCAGCCAGCCTGCTTTAAGATGGACGGACTTCGACTCCGAGAATTCCCCAGCTTTCTTCCACCCTCCCCTCAAACCGCCCCCACTTTTATGCTAGTGATTTTAAAGGCGTAATGTGAAATTTCTTCTCGTTTTGGAAGCGCTTCCTTAAAATATATAGGCCTAGCTTGCCTTTGAGAGTTTCAGCTGTATAAAAGGGCCCCGTTCAGACAGGAGCGGGAATAGCTGTGTAATTAGAGGGATGGTGTTAAGAAAAAGAGCTTTAGACTTAATCCCTGGAAAGGGATTAACAAACCAAGATTAATAGTAAAGTAGTAGTGCAGTTGTAGTAGCCGTCTCTACATGATCAAAAGAAAATTGGAAATATCTTCGTTAGGTGACAAGATGCCCCAAGGGCTTGGAATCAGAGTGTGGAACAGGAGTCTTCAAACTTGGCCCTTTGATGACTTGTGGACTTCAACTCCCAGAATTCCTCAGCCAGCGTGAGGGAACTATGACCCTTTGATGACTTGGGGACTCCCAGAATTCCTCAGCCAGCGTGAGGGAACTATGATCCTTTGATGACTTGTGGACTTCAACTCCCAGAATTCCTCAGCCAGCGTGAGGGAACTATGACCCTTTGATCACTTGTGGACTTCAACTCCCAGATTTCCTCAGCCAGCGTCAGGGAACTATGACCCTTTGATGACTTGGGGACTTCAACTCCCAGAATTCCTCAGCAAGCGTGAGGGAACTATGTCCCTTTGATGACTTGGGGACTTTAGTGACCGTTCAAAGTTACAACGGCAGTGAAAAAAATGACATGACCTTTTTTCACACTTATGATGGTCGCAACGTGCCCTGATCCCCTTTTACGACCTTCTGACAAGCAAAGTCAAGGGGGGGGGGAGCCAGGCTCACTTAACAACAGTGTCACTCCCTTAACAAAACTGCAGTGATCCGCTTAACGGCAGCGGCAAGAAAGGTCGTAAAAATGGGGTGAAACTCACTTAACAAAAGCCTCGCTTGACAACAGAAATTTTGGGCTTATTAATTGTCGTACGTCAAGGACTACCTGTATTGGATAGATAATAGGTTACATTCAGACTTGTCGAATTTTGCTCCCATTTCATAAAAGGAAGCCGGGTTTTTAGCACCGAAGCTCAGAAATCCTTTATTTTCAGAAATATTTGCCAAACAGACTCAATCATCCAGGCCAAAAATAACTAAAATGTTGGGAGTTAAGGCAACTGGACCAGAATTTGTTAATCTGAGATGTCTCGCTGCTCATCCAAGCAACTTCATCATTCATAAATAAATAAATAAATAAATAAATAAATAAATAAATAAATAAATAAATAAATAAATAAATAATAGACTGTGGCAAAGGCAAGCAAGGGTGGTACCAATAGTCATAGGGGCCTTGGGTGCCATCCCAAAACAACTGGAGCACCACTTGAACACCATCATCGGCATTGACAAATTCGCCATCAGTCAATTGCAAAAGGCAGCCTTACTAGGAACTGCTTCCATCCTGTGACGAGATCTGTAATACCATCAAACATCCACATCTGCATATCCCAGGTCCTTGGTAAGGACTCGATAGGTAGACAAAAATGCCAAATCCAGTCTCAACATCTGGCTGACTGTGAGATGATCAATGATAATGATAATAATTATAATAACAACAACAATAACAAAGACAGGGAGAGAGATGTTGGAAATGTACCAACTCTTCACACAGCAACTTCAGGGGTTTCTCCCCAAAATGAATTGTCTGAGATGGTGTAAGTTCTCCTGTTTGAGCAGGGGGCTGGACTAGAAGACCTCCAAGGTCCCATTCTATTCTATTCTATTCTGTTCTTCTATTTTATTCCATTTTATTTTATTCTATTTTATTCCTTTTTTATTCTTCCTTTTCTATCCTATTCCTTTTTTACTCTATTCTATTCATTCTATTCTATTCTATTCTATTTTATTCCATTTTATTTTATTCTATTCCTTTTTTATTCTATTCCTTTTCTATCCTATTCCTATTCCATTCCATTCCATTCTATTATTTTCAGAAGGACAAAAGCTGGCAGGGGTTTTTCCCCACCCACCCCAATAATTTACAAAAAAAGGGCATGATCTGCCTTCCTCCAGCCACCACCACCCCACTCCCCAGATGGATCCGGATCCCCTCTAGGTTGAGTTTGCTGTCAACCTTCCTGCAACCAACAGGATGACTCAGTGGCCACTTCTGGGAACGCGGCAGGATTTCAATGCTTCTGTTCAAGGATGACTAAGGATGCTCAGAGCAGGATTGGAGCACGAGGTCCCCACCGTGACATCGCCGACAGCTCTGATCCCGAGACTCGCATGCACATCGCCCCCCCTAATAAGCAACACCATCCGGACCAACCCTTCCAGATGCTACCAAGGGTTTGCTAGGAAGCCCAAAGCAATGCGGAGAATTTAAGCATTTAAACCCCGGCCGCTTGCAAAGCTCTCTCCTCTTTTGTAAAAACTGCTCAGGTTACTAGTCCTCACCATGCAAACCGAGGATGGGATGGAATGGGATGGGGTGGAGTGGAGTGGAATGGAATAGAATTACAAATAGAATAGAATAGAATAAATAGAACACAATAGAATAGAATTACAAATAGAATAGAATAGAATATAGAAATAGAGCAGAATGGAATGGAATGGAATGGAATGGAATAACAAATAGAATAGAATAAATAGAACGCAACAGAATAGAATTACAAATAGAATAGAATATAGAAATAGAGCGGAATAGAATAGAATAGAATAGAATAGAATAGAATAGAATAGAATAGAATAGAATAGAATAGAATAGAATAGAATAGAATAACAAATAGAATAGAATAAATAGAACGCAACAGAATAGAATTACAAATAGAATAGAATAGAATATAGAAATAGAGCGGAATAGAGCGGAATGTAATAGAAAATAGAAATAGAGTGGAATAGGGATAGGAATAGAATAGAATAGAAGCTGGAAGGGACCTTGGAAGTCTTCTAGTCTAGCCCCCCACTCAATCAGGAGAACCTATACCATTTCAGATGACTATCTAGCCTCTTCTTAAAAACTCCCAAGGATGGAGCGCCCACTGGTTTAGTTCAATGCATTTGAAGCAAATAAACCAGCTCTTTTCCCAGGCTGTGGAATGAAATTGCCAGAAGTAACCACGTTAGGAAACCACTATCAAATAAATCTATACCTTTATACAGATAGGGGGCTCTGCATTGAACAGCCAGAAATCTCTCATTTATATTCAAGAACTGGCTGGCTATTTACAGTCATTCCTAATTTTATTGATGATCTGAGGGCTAAATATATATTTAGGATACAAATCTATTTACTGCTGCTTGCTGTGGCTCCGATGGGCATGCAAAAAATAAAAAAAAAATATCCCAGCCACTCAAATCCCAAAAACAGGAAGCAAAAGCTTTAAACGTGTTAAAATCCACATTTTAAAAAGAAGCAGACTCGCCAATAACAAGCTGGGCTTCGAACAGAGCCGTCCATTTGCCAAGAAAATATTAGACATATATCTCCTGCCTGGCGTTATTTGTAAAAAAAATAATAAAGCAGGATAAAAACAAACAAATAAAGAAGCTCTCTTTTTATGACCCTGTAAAAGCGTTAATTCAGGGTAGCAAATATTCATTCATAAATATTTCCAGAGCAGGCATGGGTACCAAAAAATATTTCCTAAGGGGAAAAAAATTGATCTATATAAATGTAGATCTCTCTCTCTCTCTCTCTGTGTCGGTCTATATCTCTATCTCTATCTATCTCTATCTATCTGTCTCTATCTATCTATCTATCATCTATCTATCTATCTATCTATCATCTATCTATCTATCTATCTATCTATCTATCTATCTATCATCTATCTATCATCTATCTATCTATCTATCTATCTATCTATCTATCTATCTATCTATCTATCTATCTATCCACACACACACACACACACACATAAATAAATAAAAATAAATCCAGATATCGGCTTGTTGTATGGAGACAGACACAGCACCAATTATCTATCTATCTATCTATCTATCTATCTATCTATCTATCTATCTATCTATCTATCTATCATCTATCTATCATCTATCTATCTATCTATCTACCTATCTATCCACACACACACACACACAAATAAATAAAAATAAATTCAGATATCGGCTTGTTGTATGGAGACAGACACAACACCAATTGCCCACTTAACAATGAACACAACTGCAGAGAAAGCAACACACACATTCAAGGGTGGCAAGCAATAATAATAATAATAATAATAATAATAATAATAATAATAATAATAATAATAATAATAATAATAATAATAATAATAATAATAATAATAATAATAATAAAAAAAAAATCTGGATTTTTATTATTAGTGGGAAATAAACAGGAACAAAGGAGACCAAGAAGAGAGAAAAGATTCAAAGTTACCTCAGAGTCTCCAAGGTGAGTGGCTGAGTCTTAAGAGGCGAGCAAACCAAGCCGGATTAAGAAGCAATTCATTTTTTGCATTTTCTCAACCTGAGTTTAAAACAGGTGGACTTCAACTCCCAGAATTCCCCAGCCAGCTGGCTAGAGAATTCTGGGAGTTGAAGTCCACCCGTCTTAAACTCACTGAGGTTGAGTCACACTGATCCAGCGGTTATTCTATATATAAGGCCGAACCATTGTGAGTATGACACAGCCCACCAAGAATGCAACTCATTGTCTGCAAAAGCAGAAACAATGGAGAAGAATCACCAGGCTGCAGTTCAACTGGCTTAGCGCTCTGTAACAAGAGGCTTTGTTCAGGCTATCAGCCACTCTGCCCTCTGCAGATCCGGCTGTCGGCCCAGATTTAAATCAGATCCACCCACGGAGATTGCGAATTCGAATCCCACCGACAAAAGGGGGGGGGGAGAGGGGGAAAAATTTACATTATTGTAGCTTTCTCCCAGCTGGTATATGATGTTTTTTTTTAAAGAGAGGAAGGAAAGAAGGATTGTAAAACGAGAGTTTTCTGGGGGTTTTTTTTTTATTAAGCTTTCTAACCTCAACCGCCTGTTAGATCACAACTTCCTTCCAATTCAAGGTTTTGCGATTATTTATAAACCTCCCTGTCTCAAATCACAGCTTTGCAATTTGAAGGTGCCGGATCTTCCTAAGGATGGAAATATGGATCACACGGAGCAAAGCACGGAAGGAAGGTGCAAAAAAAAGGGTCCCAGGATTTTTTTTTTTTGGGGGGGGGGGAGGGAATTGCTAATAAAAACCACGCTTTGCAAGGAAAAGAACTGGGATTATTACAGAAAGGCATGGGAAAAAAATTTTTTGAAACGAAAAACAAAAACGAAATTAGGGCATGGGCTTTCCTTTCTTCACGGGGCGAGACGGGTGGGCAGATCAATTCAATGAATTAAAATGAATAAAAGTGGCCTTTAAAAAAAGGGGAGGGGGAGTTGCGATACGATTGCGAGGAAGAACGAACGGAATATTTCTGATTTATTATTTTTTTTGCCCATGATGATTCAGCAGCTGCAGGAAGCCGCTGGTGTTTATTCTATGCAGTCTTTCCACTCAATCCCCTTGTTAGAAAATAATAATAATGACAAAAAAAAAACAGCTTATCGCAACAGGTTAAAGAGATACGAGGCCCTTAAATCCCATCTGATAATCACGAATATTGTCAGATTTTGGCTTTTTTTTAAAAAACCTTCTATTCAAACGGCGATGCTTCTGTTCCCTATGTGCATTCCCGGATCGCAATCGCGGAATAGCCATTTCCTACATATTATTTCCCAAGAGGTCTGTGGCTTTATTTTTTTTCCCCCACCAGACCTCGGTGGCGCTCTGCACGATCCCAGGAGCATCTTTACAAACTTAGAAGGAGCATTCCTATTTATTCCGCCTCCCAAGCATGCAATTTTCAATCAGGGCTATTTTTAAGACAGGTGGACTTCAATTCCCAGAATTCCCCAGCCAGTCCACCCATCTTAAAATGGCCAAGGTTTTGGAGCACCAATAAAATATGGCTTCTCTGCTTTCTCACTTCCTTTCCAATCGCCAATTTGGTGCCATCCAGATGTTAAAAACCGTCATTCCCAGCTGAATAGCAAGCCCCATAAAATGTTGTTCCCCCTCCCCACCCCGGACTCTGCCTTTCCCTGCATTTTAGGCAGGGGCAAAACACCTATTATTATTATTTTTTCTGCATCACCCCTCTACCCATCTTCCACTCCCCAACCGCTCGCACCAATGCACTTTCATCCCTTTGCAAATTCCTTTTTTTTTTGGTTTTGTTTTTTGCATCCTTAACGGAGCAATCCCACCCAGCCAGGGGGGGATTGAGAAGCCAAAACAGGATGGCTGTCATCCCATCCACCCCAAACTTTGGAAAATAAACAAACAACTGCATCGACCACCAAGGGTGCGTGGAAAACCATAGCCCTGGGGGGAGGGAGGAAAGGGAGGTTGTTTTGATATTTTTAGCATCCTCCATCTGCCCGTTTGCAAAATCTAAAAATACTCCAAAAGGGGAGAAGGGAGGCTGCGACTGTCTTAGAGGCACCACCCAATAATAATAACAACAATAATAAAATCACCTCTTGGTGCCCCATCCTTTCACATCAGACCTTTTGTTCACTCCTGGCCGCTCGAAATAGAGGTGTTATTGCAAATGTATATACCCCCCCCCAAATTTTCACCATTTGCCATTCCCAGGGGGGAAAGAAAAGGCATTTTTACAGCCCCCCCACTTTCCACCTGTATGCAAAATAGGCGTAAATACTGCTTTTTTTCCTGCTTTTGATCCTCTCCACCCTTTTGGGGGGGGGCTGTTTGCTCGGCAGGTGCCGATGACCCGCCCCCCCCGGTTAATTTGCACAAATGAGAGCCAGACGACCCTCCATATATAGATGCATACAGGCATGCACACGTACGGATGTGTGAATTAAAACGGGAGGGGTGCAATTAAATTGCACGCCTTGATCTCCACCCTAGATCAAAGGCGGGGTGGTGGTGGTGGGGAACCCTCTAAAAACCTTAAATGCAAAAAAAAAAATGGCATTTTGCATTCAAAAGGCAGCATCGCCTTCCCCCCCTCCCCTTTCTAGCCCCCGCCTCTTTTTGCACGTTTGCAAAAGAAAAGACGGAGCGTGCAAGATGACCTCATTTATTCCTGGGAAGGAATAAATAATTTTTTTTAAAGTGCAATATTACCTATAGGGTGTTTTTTTTCTCTTCACCCCAGGCGGGTGGGGGGCGTTGGAAAGGGTCATCTCCCCGGTTTTCAAGATTTTGGGGGGAGGAGGAATGTTTAAAAGGACCCTCCATTTTAGGGGGGGCAGCTATTTATTCATTGGGGCGCCCCTGGTTCTTGCGACGGCGATCCGGTGGGGGGGGGAGGAAGAGAGAGAGCTTAAAGCCATGTCCCCCCCTTGTGTTTTTTTTTTCTTTGGGGATGGGGTGCATGAACGCAGCACCCCCCTCCCTTAGATCTGAACCCCTCCTTTTTTCATCACCCTTGGACTATTGGACGGGGGGGAAAAAACAAGAGATCAAGGAGGAGGCATCCAATTGCATAAAAAAAAGGGGGCAGCGAGGTTGCTTTATGTATTTATCTCTCGCTAGCCCCCTCCTCATTCACGCCCTTCACCAAAAGCCCCCCCCAGGCCAAAAACAGAAAAATGCGTGGGAGAGCCGCTCGCCTATGCACCCGGTCCGATGCAAGTCGGGGAGCCGTGCACGCCGTCCACCTCCTTGCAACGACCCTTCCCCCATCTAGGGAAGCAAAAAAACAAAAAAACACGCGACCCTCCCTACCATCCCCACCATCCCCACCACCACCATTGCAGGTGGGCGGCTGAGCCGCGCGGCGGAGATAATGGTGTGCACCTGCCTTTATGCAAGCTCTCTTGCGTGCACCTGCCTTTATGCAAGCCGGGGAGCATTGCACGCCGGTGCCCGCCTTGCATCGGGCGCTACTTACATCTCGGAGGACGCGGGCTGTGGCGGGCGGGCGGTCAGTGGCGGCGGCGGCGGCGGCGGCGGCGGCTGCGAGGCTCGCGCTCCCCGAATGAAGCTGCTGGCTTCGGCAGAGGCAGCAAAATGGCCGCCGAGCTGTCACATCCGGGCATTTCAGAGAGGGGAGGGGGGGAGAAAGGAGAGGAGGGAGAAGGAGGCCGCCATCTTGGTGGGGATCCTTTTCACTCCTTTTCTGAGTGGAGAAGCGAAGGGAAGCACTCTAAAAATTTCTATAAAATCCACTCCAAACCTGGCAGTAGCCTCCCAAGTGGAGGGGTGTGTGTGTGTGGGGGGAAAGAAATCCTCATTGTCTGAAATGGTCTACGCTCTCCTGCTTGAACAGGGGGCTGGACTAGAAGACCTCCAAGGTCCCTTCCAGCTTCTATTCTGATTGATTCACTGATACCGTTGATTGATTGATTGAAATGGTACAGGTTCTTCTGCTTGAGCAGGGGGCTGGACTAGAAGACCTCCAAGGTCCCTTCCAGCTTCTATTCTGATTGATTCACTGATACCCTTGATTGATTGATTGAAATGGTACAGGTTCTCCTGCTTGAGCAGGGGGCTGGACTAGAAGACCTCCAAGGTCCCTTCCAGCTTCTATTCTGATTGATTGATTGAAATGATATAGGTTCTTCTGCTTGAGCAGGGGGCTGGACTAGATGACCTCCAAGGTCCCTTCCAGCTCTATTCTCATTGATTGATTGATTGATTGATATGATATAGGTTCTCCTGCTTGAGCAGGGGCCTGGACTAGATGACCTCCAAGGTCCCTTCCAGCTCTTTTCCCATTGATTCATTGATTGATTAAGTGAATCACTGCAATTGTTTAGTAAGATGATTGTTAAATGACTTTCGCTTCCCCTATTAACTTTGCTTATCAGGTCAAACTGTTCAGAGAGAAACAACCTGGAATTAAGGAGAAACTTCCTGACGGTGAGGACAATTAACCAGTGGAACAGCTTGCCACCTGAAATTGTGGGTGCTCCATCACTGGAGATTTTTAAGAAGAGGCTAGACAATCATTTGTCTGAGATGGTATAGGTTCTCCTGCTTGAGCAGGGGGCTGGACTAGATGATCTCCAAGGTCCCTTCCAGCTCTATTCTATTCTAAATGGGGATCACACAACCCCGCGATATGCAACCGTCATAAATGAATCAGCTGCCAAGCAACCTATTTTGATGATGTGATCACGGGGATGCTGGGAAAAACGGTCGTAAGTCCCTTGTTTCAGCACAGGTCGTAACTCCAAACAGCGACTAAACAAGTGGTTGTAAGTCAAGGACTATTTTAATTCCTATTTCTTGTTTTATCCTTTCCATTGTTAATCGAAACATTGTGCCCAAGCCCCTATGTGAATCCAGACAACTTCCATTTTCACTGTGTCTTGAAACATCAGCGTAACTTCCAGAAAGAGATATCGGGAGAAACAACTCAAAAGTCAAAAAGCAGCCAAATCTGGGAGAAAAGCTTTATTTAAATTACAACAGTTTTTTTAAAATTACAACAGTGCCCTAGAAAATATACACACACAGAGATCGGGCAATACCGTACAAAAAAACAAAACAACTAAGGTTTGCAAGAAGCTGGCCAGCACACGGTGGCAGATCCAGGATGATCCCGAAGGAAGGGATCAGCCGCCAAGGTCAGGACATCAAAAGGGGATTTTCCTATGTCCAGGAATAGCTGCCCATCCAGGTGAAGGCGGCCACACGCATTCATTCTCCAAGCTCTCTGAAACGAGATCCTGGTCTGTGTATCAGCTCTTCAAGTACGAATCTCGGTTTGCAAACCCCAAAAGACGACCCTATGCCAAACCCTGCAATAATGCCCCAAAATCCTTGCAGCCCCATCCATTGGGGACGTTGTTCAGCTGGGTAACCCTCCCGGCAGAGTTAATTCGGGGACGCCGGGTTGAAGACCGGGGGTAACACCCGCTTGGAGTGGGTTTTAACCCAAGGGTGCTCCATCACGGCCTGCAGCGGGAGACGTTCGGCTGGGTTGTGACGAAGCAGCTTCACAATCAAATCCCGGGCGCCTTCGGTCACAAAAGGGGGGAACTTAAGATCGACCTGTAAGGGAAGGAAGCGGAGCTAAAGTGAGCACACAGCTGAAACAGCAAGGCGTGGTGGAGAGATAAGAGTCAAGATCACGGGAAGCGTTAATACTACTTTACAAGGCCTCGGTAAGGCCACACTTGGAATGTGGCATCCAGTTTTGGTCACCACGATGTAAAAAAAGATGTTGAGAGCACAGAGTACAGAGAAGAGCAACGAAGAAGATCAGGGGACTGGAGGCCAAAACATATAAAGAACAATTGCTGGAATTGGGTATGTCTACTTTAAAGAAAAGGAAGGACTGGGGTGACATGATAGCAAGTCTTCCAATCTCTCAGGGGCTGCCCCAAAGAAGAGGCAGTCAAGCTATTCTCCAAAGCACCTGAAAGCAGGACAAGAAGCAACGGATGGAAACTAGTCAAGGAGAGAAGCAACCTAGAACTAAGGAGAAATTTCTTGAAAGTTAGAACAATTAACCAGTGGAACAACCTGCCTCCAGAAGTTGTGAATGTTCCAACACTGGAAGTTTTTAAGAGACTGGACAGCCATTTTTCTGAAATGCTGTAGGGTTTCCTACCTGAGCAGGGGGTTGGACTACATGACCTCCAAGGTCCTTTCCAACAGTATTATTATTATTTTAGAATCCCCTCCATGAACATCATTTATATTTTGGCAATTATTATTATTATTGGCAATTCAATTATGATGATGCTGATGATGTTACTGAGACCAGAAAAACCTTGTTCTAGCCTGGAAAGCCAGGCATCATCTAAGAGCCTTGGTGGAGCAGTGGGCTAATGCCTCCTTAAGTAACACCAGCTGCCTGCAATTAGTGCAGGTTCGCATCCCACCAGGCTCAAGGTTGACTCAGCCTTCCATCCTTCCGAGGTAGGTAAAATGAGGACCCAGATTGTTGGGGGCAATAAGCTGACTTTGTAATAATGCCGCTTGGGGTGTGTGTGAAAGCCCTAATAAGCAGGCATATACATAGAATGAAGGCTACTGCTAAGCTTGTAAGCCGCCCTGCGTCTTCGGAGAAGGGCGGGATATAAATGGAATTAAAATAAAAAATAAATCATGGTTAGTTCAAGAGCAGAAAACTGAATTAGCCGATCATCACAGGCTTCTTATCCTGGAGCAAACAGGTGATCCTCGAATCACGACCCAAATTTCCGTTGCTAAGCAAGTACTGCTGTTAAGTGAGTTTTGCCCCCTTGTACGACCTTCCTCGCCCCAGTTCTTAAGTGAATCACTGCGGTTGTTGAGTTAGTAACGCGGGCGTTCAATGAACCCGACTTCCCGACTGACTTGGTCAGAAGTTCGCAAAAGGGGGAAATCACACAACTCCGGGACTCCGCGACCGTCGTCAATATGAGCCAGTTGCCAAGGGCCCGAATTTTGAGCACGTGATCCCGGGGGATGCTGCAAAGATCCTTAAGTGTGATAAGTCCCTTTTT
The DNA here is from genome assembly GCA_024294585.1 of Vipera latastei. NCBI lineage: Eukaryota > Metazoa > Chordata > Lepidosauria > Squamata > Viperidae > Vipera > Vipera latastei. The sequence continues at coordinate 135,119,693 of CM044371.1, forward strand.
TCAGCACCATTGGAACTCCAGCTGGTCAGTAAATGAACTGTTGCAATGTAGGACGTATATATATTCGGGTTTTTCCCCGCGTAGAATTGTAGGAGCAACGTTTCGACGGAATCCCATCCGTCATCCTCAGGCTGGTGGCTTCAGCTTCCTTCTTCTGGGAGAAGCATGCCTGAGGATGACGGATGGGATTTCGTCGAAACATTGCTCCTACACCTTCAATTCTACGCGGGGAAAAACCCGAATGACCAAAGATCCACATACAAACACCCGCGAAAACCTCAGAAAACTAATATAAATATGTCAATACATTTAAAGAGAGCCAATTTGGTGTTATGGGAATGATGCTAGCATGAATTTCAACCCTACCTCAGTCAGCAAAGCCTCAACTTGAGTGCCCCGAGAGGCAACTGGACTTTGTTTTTCCTTGGAAGGCGTTTCGCTTCTCATCCCAGAAGCTTCTTCGGTTCTGTCCGTTTAAGTCAGAACCGAAGAAGCTTCTGGGATGAGAAGCGCAAAAGTCTTCAAGGAAAACCAAAATCCAGTTGCCTGTTGAAAAAACAGGCACTTTGGGGACAAAGGGAGGATCAGGGAAACGTGCGTGCCTCTGCAAATGGATGCATGCGCAAATGGGCTGCTAGCGCTCGTACGGTGGTGATAAAGCAAGTGGGGTGTGTGCGGGCTCCCACACGCATGCACTCAGTGGCCAACAGGCCACAGCCCGGTACCGGCCCGCAGCCCACAGGTTGGGGACCCCTGACCTGGAGGACTAAGGATCTCCATGGACCTTGTCTTGAAATTAAGCTAGTCTTGGGCAAAACCTCCTGCATGACAACAGCCGGGCTCACCGACACGATCCGACGATAGGTCTCGGAGTGACACTCGCTCTCGAAGGGCGGTTTCCCCACCAGGAACTCGTAGCACAGGATCCCGATGCACCAGAGATCCACCTTCTCGTCGTGGGGCTTGCCTTCGATCATCTCCGGCGGCAGGTAATCCAGAGTGCCGCACATGGTCTTCCTCCTGAGCAGCAATGGGCAAAAAAAAAAAAAAAAAAAGAGGGGCTTAACCAAAGCCGGCAATTCCCGAGAAAGACCAGAGGAAGCGTTGCCCACCCTGGGCTTCCGGTTAGCCGACGCGGTCGCCACGGATGTTTGGAAGGCAAGCTCCGTCTTCCCCGTCCTATTTCTCTTCAAATAGCCCCCTCTAGGGATGTGGTAGCTCAGTGGGTTAGGATGCTGAGCTTGTCGATCAGAAGGTCAGTAAGTTTGGCGGGTCGAATCCCAAGTGCCGCGTAGCAGAGTGAGCGCCTGTTACTCGTCCCAGCTTCTGCCAACCGAGCAGTTCGAAAGCACGTAAAAATGCAAGTAGAAAAATAGGGACCACTACGGTGGGAAGGGAACAGCGTTCTGTGCGCCTTTGGCGTCTAGTCATGCCGGCCACATGACCACGGAGACGTCCTCGGACAAGCGCTGGCTCTTCGGCTTTGGAACGGAGACGAGCACCGGCCCCTAGAGTCGGAAACGACTAGCACGCATGTGCGGGGGAACCTTTACCTTTAGCCCACTCTGGGTGTGTGTGTGTGCGCGCGCATGCGCCGACTCACCTGAGCGAGGGGGCGTGAACCGACCAGCCGAAATCGGCAATCTTCAGCTCCCCCTTTAGCCCCATCAGCAGATTCTCCGGCTTGATGTCGCGGTGGATGACCTTCTTACTGTGACAGTATAGGAGGGCGTCGGCCAGCTCTTCTATGAACTGCAAAGAGGGCAAATGGGGGAAGGGGTTTTGTTGGTGATCCCACCCTCTCCGAGAGGCCCAAAGCAGCCCAGCTGCCCCTTTGGTGCACAAAAGCAAGGGAAGAGACTGGCCCGAACCCACAGGCTCAAAAGAAAACCTGAGCTGAAAATAAATTATTGTGGGGGTCCCCGGTGCACTCTGAGCTTGGGGGTGGGTGGGTTTTCCTTGCAGACGTTTCATGACCCAACTAGGTAACGTCACCAGTGCTAGAAGGGAGGAGGGTTTGCAGAATGGAGGGAGGAGCAAAGGGGGCAGGAGAGGAGAAAAAAAAAGGAAGACGGCTGTGGTTTCCTTGCAGACGTTTCAAGACCCAACTAGGTAGCGTCATGGATGCTAGAAGGGGTGGGTGGATTTGCAGAATGGAGGGGAAGGAGGGAGGGAGGGGGAAGAGGAAGAAGAAGGGGAGGAGAAGAGGAAGAGAAAAGGGAGGACTGAGGGGTCCTCGGTGCTCTCTGAGCTTGGTAGTCTTCTTGCAGACGTTTCGTGACCCAACTAGTTAACACCATCAGTGCTAGAAGGGAGGAGGGTTTGCAGAATGGAGAGAGGGAGAAGAGGAAAAGAAAAAGGAAGAACTGTGGGGTCCTTGGTGCTCTCTGAGCTTGGGGGGTTTCCTTGCAGATGTTTCATGACCCAACTAGGGAACACCATCAGTGCTAGGTGGGAGTTTGCTGTCTCTTTATGGGAGCGTTCCCAGTGTTGCCTTGATTAGGTGGTTATTTAATGTTAGCATGAGTTGATAGTTCCTTGATTGGGGAATTGCTTGATCGTTGGTCCAGTATTAACCTTGGTGTTAATCTCTTGCTTATCTGGGGATTGACTGCTGGGAAGGTTTTTTGGCCTTTTTTGTCTTTTTTACGCGGTATGTATATGTTGGTTTATCTCCACCTGCCTGCTGATGGCTGACTTGTCAGACAGCCAGGTTTCCAGGGATTCTCTACCATTTTTCGACTTGGCTTGCTCACCACCCCCATGTTGAAACTATGGTGAAGTCTATCCAATTAACAAATGCCTAATTAAGGCACCACCAAGAACAACCCACCCACCCACCCCAACAATGGCAGGGTAAGCTACTATACCGGGGGTCTTCAAACAAGAGCATGGGCTGACCGTGGCACTTCTCTGCTCATCGAAGCGCTGGCACTTCTGCAACTCCTTGTAGAGCTCCCCCCGAGGGGCGTATTCCAGGATCAGGTAGACCCGCTTC
>CM044371.1:135127690-135130190 GCA_024294585.1 Vipera latastei
ATGGGACTGCGGGGATACTGCAATGGTCATAAGTGCGAGGACCAGTCATAAGTCACGCTTTTCCCAGTGCCGTTGTGACTTCAAATGGTTAATGCAAGGGCTACCTGTGTTATCTATATGGACACTGAAGAGCTTCAGTGTTTTATTTAAATATTTTATTGGTTTTTAACAATAACAATCGCCAGCGCCCAGCATGTTGTTTTGGTTTATATATTTGAGGGGGGGGGGGGGGGGGGGAAGCAATAATTAATTAACAGTCAATAATGATCAAATTTGGTAATTCCACAATTAGTAAATTAATATGTTCCTTTGACCTTCCGTTTTCCCATTTGTATTCCTCCTTCAACCACAGAATTCTTAATATTTTCAATATATAAACGATTACATTTTTTTCATATTTATACAGATAGCAATAACATCTATGCGTAACATTTTTTAAAATCAGCTTATATTATTCTTACAACCATCATCTCATTGGTTCACCAGGTTCCTCCTCTTTCCGTGATTTTTGTTTTGAGCTTAATTTCTCCGTTTATTCGATCCATTCTTACCGTAGAGTCATGATTTTCTCCACGTTAGTCATCTGGATATCCAAATTTTTCCATTTAGGTACACCATCCCAATATTTTCATGTTATTATTAAAAAATACTGTGCTTCTTGTCTGTCTTATAACATCTGGATAAAAAATCCTTTCTAAAAGCTTCAGTATTATTTATTCTCCAATACAGTTAAGTCCTCAACTTACAAACGATCGTTCCAAGTTATGACAGACACCCAAAAGGTTCTTATGCCCCACCCCAAATTCCAACAGACTCCATTTTGGCCACCTTTAGAAACCGTTTCCGGTGTCCAACAGTCACACGACGACAACTCAACAACATTTTCGCCCCAAACCAACACTTGCTTTTGATTTTCAGGCGGGGAAAAAAAAAAAAGCCCAATGCATTTGCTGAAGGACCACCTCAAAAAAAAAGACCCTAAAATTAGGTCAGCTCACATAATGACCATCACGGTCGTAAGCCGAGGACTTCCTATATCAACTCCCACACAAAGTTAATTTATTTATTTATTTATTTTATTGGATTTGTATACCGCCCTATTCCCGTAGGACTCAGGGCGGTTTACAGGGCAGTTAAAACCATGAATACAAAAAATTAAAAACAATTAAAACAATTAAATTAAATTCAAGCCCCAAGAGTAAATCTAAAACCCAATTAAATTAAAAAAAACCCTCAAAGAGCCAGGTTTTCAGGTCCCGGCGAAAGGAGCGAAGGTCGGGGGGCAGTCCTAAGTTCCGTGGGTAGTTGGTTCCATGGGGCAGGCGCACCCACAGAGAACGCCCTTTCCCCTGGGAATAACCCGCCGGCATTCATTAACTGGCGGTACCCTGAGAAGGCCCTCCCTGTGGGGGCGCACAGGACGATGGGAAGATGATGCCGGCAGCAGGTGTTCCCTCAGATATCCTGGACCCAAGCCATTTAGGGCTTTATAGGTCATCACCAGCACCTTGAATCTCACCCAGAGGGCAACCGGAAGCCAATGCAGCTCGCGGAGAAGAGGTGTTACACGGGAGTATCGGGAAGCTCCCATCAAAACTCGCGCGGCTGAATTCTGCACCAGTTGAACCCTTCGGGTGGTCCTCAAGGGCAGCCCCATGTAGAGGGCATTGCAGTAGTCTAACCGGGAGGTCACGAGCGCATGAGTGACTGTACGTAGAGCATCTCGGTCCAGATAGGGATTTCAAATCAGGATGAGATGTTAATTTTTATTTTGTTTTTGTTTTTCCAAAACATTATCAACCTACAATGGAATTCGGGATTCCCGCTCTACACAATTCCCACGTTGAGGAAAATTCGGGATACATCTGTTATGGAATTTGGGATTTGCACCGTGGATAATTTCTTGCAAACGCAGGAAAACCTACCGAGGACAGGCTACTGTAGATGCTGCTGATGTTATTCTCCTTGTTTGCCATCCTGGGGGCCGGTGCTGATCCTTTGCTTATGGGCAAGGCCAGCAATGCCAGAGAGATATAAATACGGGAGGAATATCCAGGACAGAAAATAAAGCCAGCTCCGGGATCCAGAAGGTGAGGATAAATCTTCTGTTGGGTAAGAGAGATCGGGTTCCAGCACTAAAGACTGAATTACAAACAACAACAACAAAAATAATCAGATAAATGCTCGGAAATAAATGTACGAATCAACAAGAAAAGACACGAGAGCGAGTTGGATCTTTACGATCCTTAAAACTTTCCCACTTCGCGACAACAGCCGCTCAAGAGGGAGACCTTGTACAAACAGAATAGAAATAATTAGAATAGAATTCAGAATTAGATTCGAATATATTAGAATTATTTTAGTTTTGTTATAAGGGAGTTAAAGGGTGGAAGGTTTGTTAACGTCGTGTTAGATATTTAGCATATCTTTGCTTAAGATTGCTAAAACTTGTTGCATTGTTTTTTAAAAAACAATACCCTTGTGAACCGCCCTGAGTCCT
>CM044371.1:135132690-135147690 GCA_024294585.1 Vipera latastei
ATTTTGTAGCCAAAGCACCGTTTAAAAAGACCGAGGAAAGAAGAGGCGGGCCATATGCAACGCAAGGCAGCCAATGAGTGACGCGCAGCTCCACAGGAGGCTGTAAATAGAAAGGTGTATCAGCCAACCAGAAAGAAGATTGCCCACAATTCTTAATGGAGGGGACGGGCGGATCATACCAAAATCAGCACTCGTTGGGACATATTGAGTGGCCGCGGATAATGGGAATCGTAGTTAGTCAGCTAGACCCCCAAAACTGAGTTACGAAGCAATCATTCCGGCTAAGCAACTACGCCGCGTCAGGCTCCGCAGAAAACACTTCCCCTCACAATTCCGCACGCAGTCTAGAAGAACACACGGGACAAAGATTCAAACGACCAGTCTGGTTTGTTTTTTTTTTTTTTTCAAACACGGAGACAGAGGGACCGTCAGGAAAATCAGAAAGGAGCAAACCGGGGCGTTGCTGTTCCCCGGCCGGCGGAGAATCTAATCATCTCTCATGCCTCTCCATTCATCATTTTCTGTTCTCCCGGAGGAGGAACAGGTAAGGATATACCTCACTGACGATACCCGCCCGCTTCTTACGTGGCGGCTGGTCTCTGCGCGACAACCGCCTTGGCCACGGTGACCCCCGCGGGCACAATTTTTTTTTTTGCCCGCGCCCCCACCTTCCTAGCGGGGAGACTCTTCCCTGCCACCCGCCGCTTTCCTTGTGCCGGTTTCCGCTGCTCTCGGTAGCATCCCAACCTCTCCCAGTGACGACGCCGGCCAACTTCCCAGAGATCCATGCGCCGCCTAATCTGCATGAGCGTGACGTCAGTCCCAACTTAAAAAAAAAAAAAAGTGCCTTCTTTGAAAGCCCTGGCTTTGGGTTTTGCTGCAATCCAGTTGCGTGCATCTTATCTTCCAAAAATGGCTGGCGTGGACAACTGGAAAAGGAGAAGGCCAAGCAGGGATGATTGGGAGCTCCTGGGAGAGATAAAAATCCCACCTGAAGAGATTTGGCAAGCCCCCACAGGATAAGGTATAATAATTCCCAGGAACGTGATCAAAATTTGGGTGCTTGGCAACCAGGATGTATATTTACAACCATGCCCAGGATCACGTGATTGCCAGCTATGATCTTCCCGGCCAGCTTCCAACTACCAGTCAGGGGGGGAGGGGGATTTATTTAATGACCACACGATTCACTTAATGATAGCGATTTCCTTAACAAGCGACGAAAAAGAAATTATAAAATCAGATGCAATTTCCTTAACAACTGCCTCGCTTAGCAATGGAGATTCGAAGTCCAGGAATACCCCATCGGCAGAGGAGTAAAATGCCAAACGACTGTTGTGTATTTAAAAAAAAAAAGACTTTGCGGGAAATCGTTTTGGATGCAACAGGGGGGAAATGGAATCGAGTTTATCAGTGGATATTTATTTTGTTGGGAAAACAAAGGAGGCGACGGCATCTCCATCCGCTTTTTAATCCTTGCCCCGAGCTTTCGCACCACAACTTCAGGCAGTTGTGCGTGTCATTTTAAAAGGAGAGATGAGCTCCACCCCAGATGATGTTCTGATATGGCAAATGAGAGGTTTATAGGAAACACAATAATGCCTTCTTAACCGATTCAGGTTTCATTTTAAAACAGGGGTGTCCAACCTTGGCAATTAGAAGACTTGTGGTCTTCTCCCAGAATTCCCCAGCCAATTTCTGGAAGGTTAGATAGATAGAAGGAAGGCAGGAAGGAAGGAATAATAGAGGAAGGGAAAGGAAGGAAGGAAGGAAGGAAGGAAGGAAGTAAGGAAGGAAGGAAGGAAGGAAGGAAGGAAGGAAGGAAGGAAGGAAGGGGAAGATAAGTAGGTAATCTGGGGAATTCTGGGAATTGAAGTCCATCCATCTTAAAAGTCCCAAAGGTGCTTTTTCAAGAGGCAACTGGACGTTCTTGTTTTTCTTTGAAGATTTTTCGCTTCTCATCCGAGAAGCTTCCATCTGAAAGCTGGCAAGGTTAGTAAATACTTCCCTTGATGAAATATAGGGTGCCATCCCAGATACGACATTAAGAGGCTTCCGCTGAAGGAATCCGAGCTCTGCAGAGGATCCGGCGGCTTTTTTGTCCGTTGAGGAGTGAGCAAAGATGGAGCTGATACCCAGGGACAGCTGATAGTCCTACGGGAAGGACATCTGACCTCCCTCTCGTGCTCTTTTGGAGCTTCCCCTGCCCTGGGATAATCCGAACGAGAAGTCTCTTCTGGACAGAGGCCGTCGCCCTCGTTGTCCTTGTCACAGTGGCTTCTTCTTGAGTCCAAAGACGGAGATGAAGAGGAAGATCTCGACCGCAGCAGGTAAGGCACTGGGCAGAGGGGGCAAAAAGAGAGGGGAAGGATCACCACCCCAAAGAAGAGCATCCCGCTTCCTGAATTGGGTGAACCCCAAACCACCGCCAGCAAATTGGCGACCGCGCAGGGACAGGCCTCTACCTGCAAAACCCCATGATGTACCAGTAGGTGACCGTCTCCCAGCGCTCAAAGACGAAGAAGGAGAGGCAGACGGAAGCACTGCAGTGGGCAGCCAACGCTAACAGGGCACCGTCAGGGAAATCAATGTAGGGATTCATTTAAAATGAATTTTGAAAAGGGACGCCCGCCTAGGAAGAAGGTCCACCAGCCTCAGCCGTTCGCATGAAACGACTCCCGGGACTTTATAGAGTGCGTTTGGAATGGGGACGGGGTGGAGGGATGGGGGCAGAGGGAAAAGTCTTCAAAAATAGAGATTAGTCACAATGCAAAAGTCAAAGTTGGAATATCCTAAAGGCCTGGTCCAGATATCCTGCTAAGCTAACCAAAGGTTGTGTCTCTGTGACTTGTATGAACACAGTCACTGCGGTCATTTTCTGCCACTCCCTCTCTTTCTTTTGGGGTGGGGGAGGATGGAATATATATGGTTAAATAAATAAATTGTCCAGCTCCTTTGGCCCCCCTCCCGCAGCCCGTCATTTCGCTAGCCTGGGACTACGGGGATCGTCACTGCCAACCTGCAAAACGCAAAGATCCACCAGTATAAGCCGGCATGCCACTGCTCAAACAGGAAGAAGAGCAGCGTGACTCCTGCCGAAGCGTGAGCGAGAGTGGCTCGCAAAGAGGAGGCTCAGTCAGGGAGCACAACGACCACGGAAGGCAGACCCACCCACCCTGCTCTGGAGGGACACGGCTGGTTTTGGCGCTTGGCAAGAGTGCCACGAACCCATCTGGGTCTGGGGCTCAGCAGCAGGCAGGAAGGGAGGAAGGAGAGGGAGAGGGGGAAGGAAGGAGAGGAGGAAAGAAGGGAGAGAGGGAGAAGGGGAAGGAAGGAGAGGGAGGGAGGAAGAAAAGGAAGGAAGGAAGGAAGGAAGGAAGGAAGGAAGGAAGGAAGGAAGGAAGGAAGGAAGGAAGGAAGGAAGGAAGGAAGGAAGGGAGGGAATTATCTCTTCCCACCCCAGCCCACCCTGTCTGCTGATCCCCGTTTTCTTTGCAAAGGATACAAAGCAGACTTTGCACATTGTTGAACATGGACACTCCGGAAAGGAAGCCGGCCAGCTCCACCACAAACAGCCCAAGGGTTACGGACAACGCCACCACCATCCTCGAAAGAAAAAAACCACGCTGAAAGAGACACGCTGAGTATACGAGAAGCGCCACCAGCTAAAACTTGCAAAGAGATTAAAATTGCCAACGCTGTCGCCTAAATTGCGATGGACCAGGCAAAGCTGAGTAATCCTTTTAATATTTAAAACTTTCAATATTTTGTTCCAAGCCTTTGGTTGTTTGTTTTTTTTAACCTCGTGCAACCCTGTTGACGCACCTTTGCAAAAATGGGAAAGCATGAAGCGGCGGGTTTTCCCCCTCATTTCACAGTTAGGAGGTCAAGGATGAAACTTTGGCAGTTACCTGTCTCGGCGTTTCAATTTGCCTTTAGATTAAGCGGGCGGAGGTGTTACTTCCAAGTGGGTTAGATGGAGAAAGGAAACTTTTGCAATTCAGCTGAAGGTCACGAGAGCCTGAAACTTTTTCAAGGGCACCAGAACAGGTGTCGACTTGAAGCAGACGGTTCCCGTAACAAAGTGAACTTATCGATATGGCTGGGAAAATTATTGTCTTAAGTCTATGAATTGGTTTGGGAACCTCAACAGCTAAGTTTTACTTCGACATAACCACGTAGTGTATTCAATAAACAGTTAAGATTGTCGGAAACGAGAGTTTTATTTGGCTTCTCAAGCTGGATGTTGACAAGCTTATTTCAATGAATTAACATCCCACAGGCCAAAGCAGTGAAATACAACATTACACGGCCACAGGTAGCTTTAAGCTGTTGTGGAGTTCAACTCCCAGAATTGGCTGGGGAATTCTGGGAGCTGAACTGCAGGCAGCTTGAAGCAGCCACAGCTGCTTATCTTTCCTCGCTTCTCGCTGTCTTCCAATTTTGCATTTTTGACGGGCCCCCTTAAAATCAAGTAATCTGGGGTTGTTTTTCTTTCTCTTCCCCCCCCCCTTTGCAAGTTCAATAAAACGTTTTTTTAAAAAATCCAGGAGTCGGACCCAAAACTGACTCAAGATCCTGAGCATGGGGGGCTAAGCTTCCCAGGCTACAATAACCATCAGCCCCGACTGCCGTTGTCGTCAGAGAAATCGAGAAACTTCGAGACCAGCTGCATTCGTCGCTGCCCTCGGGATTCTCTCTTTTTAAACACTTTCTCAAAATGAGGGCCTCTCTCTCTCAAAAAAAAAAGATTTTTAAATTCAGGCTACTACCCCCACCCCCCCAACTGCAGCAAAGGCATATTTTAGCAGCAAAATGACTCACTCTGTGTCTCGGTGGTCAAATTCTTCTTGCGTGCACTGAAGAGGGAGGGAAGCGCGGACATTGTTTTCCTGGAGGGAAAAATAAATAAATAAAATGAAATAAAACTAGGGAGAGAGGGGGGCCAGACTGCAGGCTGGGGGAGGGAGGGGGGTCATGCCTTTGAGGGGTTTTTAGTGGGGCAGCCCGCTGGAGCATAGAGGTTTAGTGGAGGGACAGAGAGGCTGGAGGGCTGGGGATCCCCTTTTTCTTTTCGGGGTCCCCCCTGCAAGATCACGGGAAGATGGAAGGAAAGGGCAGGAGCTTCTGAAAGCATCCAAGATGGGCTGAAAGGCTGCAGAGCGGGTTTTGTCAAAGTAAAAAAGGATCTCCATTTATCTCTTTTTCTCTATCTATCTATCTATCTATCTATCTATCTATCTATCTATCTATCTATTTCTATCATTTATCCATCCCTCTGTTTATATCTATCCATATACCCGTCCTTTTATCCATCTCTATCTCTACTCATCTGTTATCTATCCACCTATATATCTGTATCTATCTATCTCTGTCCCTATCTATCCATATCCATCCATCCATATCTATCCATCCCTATCTATCCATCCATCCATCCCTATCTATCCATCCACCCATGTATCCATCCATTATCTATCTCTTATCTATTTATCTATCTACCTTATCTGTCTGTCCTTGTATATTCATCCCTATCTATCCATCTATCCATCTATCCATCTATCCAGCCATCCATGTATCCATTATCTATATCTATCTATCTATCTATCTATCTATCTATCTATCTATCTATCTATCTATCTATCTATCTATCCATCCTTTCTCTCCTTTGATATCTATCATCTATTATCTATCTATCTTCTCTCTCTCCTCTCTATATCTATCTATCTATCTATCTATCTATCTATCTATCTATCTATCCATCCTTTCTCTCCTTTGATATCTATCATCTATTATCTATCTATCTTCTCTCTCTCCTCTCTATATCTATCTATCTATCTATCTATCTATCTATCTATCTATCTATCTATCATCTCTATTTCTACATGTAATTTCTATCTTTTATTAATTTAAAAAAATGTAAGTCCTCGACTTACAACAGTTCATTTAGTGACCATTCAAAATTACAACGGCACTGAAAAAAAGGGACTTACGACCGTTTTCCACGGTTACGACCTTTCCAGCCATCCCCAGGATGATCTGATCGAAATTCAGACGCCTGGCAACTGGTTCATATCCATGGCCGTGTCCGTGTCCCCCACTTGCGACCTTCTGACAAGCCAAGTCAACGGGGGTGCCGGCTTCACTTAACAGCCAGGTTACCGACTTATCAACTGCAGTGATTCACTTAACAACCGAGGCAAGAAAGGTTGTAAACCGGGGCCAGAATTCACCTAAGAAATGTCTCACTTAACCAAGAGGGATTTGGGGGCTCACTTGTGGCCGTGAGTTGAGGACCCCTAATCCTCCTGCCTCCCCCTATTTTCCCCACCACAGCCACCCACTTGCTAAGCATCTTTTGGTCTCCTCCTCCTCCTCCTCCTCCTCACAGATCTACAACAGAACCCTCGGTCCTTTCCCCCACATGCTCTCCTGGGTCCCCCCAGCCTACCCTTCAACCAATGCCGAGCAGACCCTCCCTTCCGTGGGAAGCTTTGAATTTGGCTCCTTCCTCAAGGACCGAAAAATGTGTGTGTGTTCTTTTTCCAGGGGAAACATCCGAAAAGCAGAATGAGATGCCGAGGGGGGGCGGGGGAGAGAAAGAATATTTGGAGGGATCCGAGGAAAAAGGAATTTAACCCTCGGAAGTGGACACTCACCCTGGACCAGAAGATGGTGATGACGATGACCAGGTGAGCTGTGAGGACCAGGAACCGAGAGGGCACCAGTCCACTGACCAGCGGCATCTTCTCCCTTCCTGCAAAAGAGCAGGAGAATCCTCGTGGCCCAAGGAAAACATCTCCCGATATAACACAGAATGCAGAATAACGGAGTTGGAAGGGACCGTGGAGGTCTTCTAGTCCAACCCCCTGCTCAGGCAGGAAACATCTCTCTCTTCCTTCTTCGAATGACAAAATAACGGAGTTGGAGGGGACCGTGGAGGTCTTCTAGACCAACCCCCTGCTCAGGCAGGTAACATCTCTCTCCTCCTTCTCCGAATGACAAAATAACGGAGCTGGAGGGGACCGTGGAGGTCTTCTAGTCCAACCCCCTGCTCAGGCAGGAAACATCTCTCTCCTCCTTCTCCGAATGACAAAATAACGGAGTTGGAGGGGACCATGGAGGTCTTCTAGTCCAACCCCCTGCTCAGGCAGGAAACATCTCTCTCTTCCTTCTCCGAATGACAAAATAACGGAGTTGGAGGGGACCGTGGTGGTCTTCTAGTCTAACCCCCTGCTCAGGCAGGAAACATCTCTCTCCTTCTCCGAATGACAAAATAACGGAGTTGGAAAACTCACTTAAGAACTGCCTGGGTTAGCAATGGCAATTTGGAGCTCCACTGCGGTCGTTAAGTCGAGGACTACCTGTATTGGGTTCCATTTTCTCCACCTTGCAACCTACTTTGTGTGCACCAATCTCAAGGCGATCCACAAAGGTGACGGAGTCCTGGGTTTCTTCAAAATCTGATCTTTTATCAGGGCACACTCTGGATCACCATCTTTGGGGTGCAGAAATCAAGCCGCTGATTTCCCCCCCCCCTTTCGGAGATCCAGGGTCGTTTTTAAGGGTCTTCTTTCTAAATGAGAAAATCGATGGAAAATTAATATTTTTAGTAATAATACAAATAAATGCACCCTTAGCAAATTCACGGAGTATCCTCCTCTGTGGAAGTTGATGGGGGTGACTTTGGGCCAGGCCTTTCTCTTGACCCGTCCTACCTTGCAGGGTTGTTGGTGCATGGCAGGGAGAGGGAGGAGAAAAAGAGGGTAGCTGAAAGCATGAGAGCTCCTGAGAGCATCCAAAACCACCCTCCAAAGTCCTTGGAGAGGAGTCCATTTGTGCCAGTTTTCACTCCTCCACATCCCTCCAGGTTTTGCAGCTGGCGCCTGCACTCACACCTGTCTCTTAACTCGAGTTAATCTGTTTAAACCGGGTTTGCACGGGGGGGGGGGAGCAAATTGGTTTGCTCAAATCAACCAATCCGGCCGATCTCCCTGATCACGTGACCTCTTCCAAAGCACCAACCCTCTCAGCACGCAGCTCTATCCCGCGTGTCGTGTGAACGCAGCCACATTTTTAGACTGTATTTGGCTCTTGGTTCCCAAATGCTCTCTTGCCCTGCTAGGTTAGGCGTCCAGCAACACCCCGCTCCCCGTACAGCATACCCACCTCCCGCCCGCAGATCAAGCGAGCTCCCTTCATTTCAAAGGCTTCAGGTATGGTTGCTAGGCCGCACCGTTGCCCCGGCAACCACCTAGGCCCAACCACTTCTCCCTCTCCGGGGAACGGGTTTCGCGCAGCCTCGCGAGACTTTGAAGGCCTCCTTCGCTCTCTCTCTCTCTCTCTCTCTCTCTCTCTCTCTCTCTCTCTCTCTCTCTCTGGCCGCCATCTTAACTACGGGCAAGTTGCCCATCTCCTTAACCCCTTCGTTGCTCCACAGCTTGGCTTTCCCTCCTCCGTGGGAAAGAAGCATATTTGCACTCGAAGCGTGGAATCCCCGCAAATACAAAAAGAAACAAACAAAAAATACCTGGACACAATACACACACACACACACACACACACAGAGAGACAATCCCACTTCCAATCTGTGAATTCTCCTGCATCTTTTCAACCATGTTTCCCGAAAGCAAAAAATTCCCTTATTTGCAAAAATAAGTGGGAAACTTAAGCAAGCTGCTCGCGCTAAGCTAGAAAGATAAAAAGAAAGAGAAAGAAAGAAAGAAAGAAAGGGAAAGAAAGAAAGAAAGAAAAGAAGAGGAAGAGAAAAATAGGACAAGAAAGAGATAGAGGAAGAAAGAAAGAGAGAAGAGGCAGCGGAAAAGAAAGGAAAAAGGGAAAAAGAAAGAAAGAGAAGAGAGGGGGAAAGAGAAAAGAAAGGAGGGAGAAAGACAGAAAAAAGAGAAAGAGAAAGAAAGAAAAAGGGGGAAAGGAAAGAACGAAAAAGAGAGGGAAAGGGATAGAAAAAAGACAAAGAAAGAAAGAAAGAAAGAAAGAAAGAAAGAAAGAAAGAAAGAAAGAAAGAAAGAAAGAAAGAAAGAAAGAAAGAAAGAAAGAAAGAAAGAAGAATTCCCCAGGGAATCAAACAGCTGGGCATTTGAAAAACAAGCAATATCATCTGGGGAGTTTTGTTACCTGTTTTGCAGACTTTCACGCGAGAAGGGAAACCTGGAGATCCTCGGAAGATAAACAGAGGAGGATCCGCTTCGGGAAAAGGAGTCCCAAAACAGGCCAGAGTGAGCTGTGATGGCCGAGTGGTTAAGGCGTTGGACTTGAAATCCAATGGGGGCTCCCCGCGCAGGTTCGAATCCTGCTCACAGCGCGCCCCTTTTGCACGCCTGCCTTGTCCGCAGATGCGACCAGCTCCTCTCCTAAAGGGGCTTCGACAGGGTGGAAATGCTCCAATCTTACGACCGATGTTTGCACAAGGGGGGGAGGGGGAGCAAGTCCATCCACCTATCCCTTTTTTCAATGGTTTGTTGCTGAATATAAACCTTTTTTGTTGTTGTTTTCTTGGAAGCCTGGCAACTTTGAGGGGGTGGACTTCAACCTCTCAGAATGCCCCTGAAAACAAAGGCATTTGGGAGTTGAGGTTTATCCCTCTCAAAGTCCCAAAGCTTAAACAAAAAAAAGAAAAAGAAATATTAAAAAAGGCACCCACTCACCCACTCACCCCCCCCACACACAATTAAAAGTAGTTTTAAAGACTCTTTGCAGACCCAACGTGTTGTAAAATGCAACAGGGGAAAACCAACTTTGCAAAAGCTCAATGAATATATGTATATGTATATGTATATGTATATGTATATGTATATGTATATGTATATGTATATGTATATGTATATGTAATCTTTGTTATAATTATAAATCCTCAGTAAGGCCCCATCTGGAATCCTGCATCCAGCTCACCGCATTACACAAAAGAGTTGAGACTTTGGAAAAAAAAGTACAAAGAGGAGTAACTAAGGATGGTGAAAGGACTGGAGACAAAAACATACGAAGCTGCAGGATGTTGCAGTTGCAGGTTTTGGGAATGGCCGGTCCGGAGGAAAGGAGGAGTGGGAGGGGGGACATGAGAGCAGCATTCCAGTATTTGGGGGGCTGCCACAAAGAAGAGGAGGGGGCCCACTCATTTTCCAAAGCGCCCGAAGGCTGGAGAAGAAACAACGGATGGAAACTAGTCAAGGAGAGAAGCAACCTGGAATTAAGGAGAAACTTCCAAACACTGAGAACAATTAACCAGTGGAACAACCTGCCACCAGAGGTTGTGGATGCTCCATCACTGGAGGTTATTAAGAAGAGACGGGATCTCCTGCTTGAGCCGAGGGGTGGACTAGAAGACCTCCCAGGTCCCTTTCAACTTTATTCTGATTACATTACATATTTGTCCGAAACGTTATACGGTCTCCTGCTTGAGCAGGGGGGTGGACTAGAAGATCTCTAAGGCCCTTGCCAGCTCTATTCTGATTACATTACATATTGGTCTGGAATGGTATATAGGGTCTCCAGTTTGAGCAGGGGGCTGGACTAGAAGACCTCCCAGGTCCCTTCCAGATCTAGTCTGATGGGGGTGGTGGTTTGGGGGGGGGGTTGAACTAGATGACCTCCAAGGTCTCTCCCAGCTCCGTTCTGATTATGTGTCTGAAACAGTCTAGGGCAGGGGTCTTCAAACTTGACCCTTTTATGACTTGTGGACTTCAACTCCCAGAATTCCTCAGTCGGCCATTTTGGTGAAACCGCGAGTTTAGATCCAGACCAGAGGTCTTTAAACGTGGCCCTTTTATGACTTGTGGACTTCAACTCCCAGAATTCCTCAGCCTGTGTGCCTGGCTGAGGGATTCTGGGAATTGAAGTCCACAAGTCATAAAAGGGCCAAGTTTGAAGACCCCTGGTCTAGGGTCTCCTGTTTGAGCAGGGGGCTGGACTAGAAGACCTCCCAGGTCCCTTCCAGCTCTAGTCTGATTCTGAACACGCAGGAGGCAGAGATTGCAACGCTCCCCAAGCAGGGACCCTCGAGATATTTGGGACTACGACCCACCCTCCGCGGCGGCGCGAAGAGAGCGACCTTTCCTTGCGGAAGAGCGTGCAGTTTCCCCCTCCGCCGCCACGCGGGGGCGCTGCCTCCTCTCCATCTTTGCAACCTGCGCTTGGAGAAAGGCAGGAACTGGGAGGAAAATGGGATTTATTTCTTTTTTTTCCCACCCCACCTCCCCCCACCTAACGAGGTCAGCTTCGGGGATTTTTCTCCCGGGAGGCACGGGGGGGGGAAAAAAAGATGCAAAAAAAGCCAAAAAATTAAAAAAAAAAAATTTAAAAAAAAAGGAAGTGGAGATGCCGGGGATTGAACCCGGGGCCTCATACATGCGAAGCATGCGCTCTACCACTGAGCTACATCCCCTACACGGGAAGTCGGCCGCTGGCTTTGCTATTGACGCGCCTTCGCTTCGATGACTCGTGGGACTTCAACTCCCAGAATTCCTCAGCCAGGCCTGCCTGGCTGAGGAATTCTGGGAGTTGAAGTCCCACGAGTCAACCAAGGGCCAAGCTGGAAGACCCCCCCCCACACACTGCTCTGAATGGACTCCTGGCAAGGCCAGCTCTTGAGCACGTACAGAGCGCCCACCAAGACCTCCCCTCTCCTCCCTCCCCCCCCAAAGGGTGCGGGAGCATGTGCAAAGGGCCGAACCGGGGGGGGGGGTGGAAGGGGAGAGAAACCCTTGCACCTTTTTTTTTCTTCAGGTTTTTTTTTCTTCTTAAAGTTTTGCACAATCGTTGCTGCGGGCGCCAGGTTGCAAAAGTGGGGATCTTTTTTTTAAAAAAAAATAAAAAAAAATTAAAAAAAAAAGAGCGGATTTAGGATTTATTCTACCTTTACATACTGAGATGAGCAGAAAGGGAAGCGGTGGCCAAGCGGCGCCGTGGCTTAGTTGGTTAAAGCGCCTGTCTAGTAAACAGGAGATCCTGGGTTCGAATCCCAGCGGTGCCTTTTTTTTTTTTTTTTTCCCCTTTTTTCCTTCCTTTTGCCCCCCCCTCCCCAAACTCCCCCAAGGAACCCCCTTTTTTGCAAAACGCCCACCGATGCGTTGCAAAGAGCTGCCGTCGCATTTTTTCCCCCCTAAAAATGCATCCCCTTTGCACTATTATATTTTTTTTAAATTCCAACAATTCTCTCTTTTTTTGGCTGTTTTTGCAATTCGAGAGCACCGCCACCTTTTACCCCTCCCCCTCTCCCCCTCCTCCCCCCCCCCGCCCCCGACTCGGATGCAACCCCGTGTAAGGCTTTTCTCACGTGCTCCCCTTGCAAACTGCCCTTCTTGTGCCAATAAATTAAGAAATAAATAGTCCCAGGGATGCAAAGCAAGAGTCGGCTGCAACGTGGGGAATTGAAACGGGAAGCCAGGTTTGGAGAAGGTGGGTTGAAAGAAAGGCGAGCGAAAGGAGATATATATTCTATGGAAATTTGATTTTATGGGAGAAAAAAAAAATAAAATCAAAGAAAACAGGAGTTGCATTGGCCGGGAATCGAACCCGGGCCTCCCGCGTGGCAGGCGAGAATTCTACCACTGAACCACCAATGCGTCCTTCTCTTCCTGGTTTTATTTTTGCAAATTTGTAAACTCCATTCAATGGGAGGTGGTGGGGTGGGGTAAAACTGTTACAATCCAGTGCAAGTAATCCTCGATTTACAACCGTTCATTTAGTGACCGTTCAAAGTTAGAACAACATTGGGGGGGAAAAATGACTTTGGGCTGTTTTTTCCCCGTTTTTTTTTTCCCCCAATCTAATTTCTATCTGATATATTTTTCCCCCGCTGTTCTACGCCTGATGCCTTCGCTTGTTTTGTTGTTGTTGTTGTTGTGCTTTTATTTTTATTTTTTATTTTTTATTTTAATTCCATTTATATCCCACCCTTCTCCGAAGACTCAGGGCGGCTTACAAGCTTAGCAATATTAATAATATTCTTATGGGTAGGATTGTGATGAAGAGCGTCTGCACCCCAGACAAATTGTGTGTCTAATCGCAACTTGGCCAAGACAAGTATTCAATTCAATGCAATTCTTTTTTTCTTTCGTCCACCCCTTTCCCCCCCCCCCGTCCCCACCTTCCCAAAAATTCCCTCCTTTGCAGAAGAAAGAGACAAATTCCTTGGACATGTTTTCTTGTGCTTTCTCGTGGTGGTATCCAGATTAGCTCATTGGCACGCAGGGCCAGCTTAGGCAGCTATCTGAAATTGGCACGATCCTCATCAATTGAACCTGTTTTGCATCCTAAAGAACGTGGCACCAAGACAAGTGTATGCAGAATACCCGAGTTGCAGAGGGACCCTGGAGGTCTTCTAGTCCAACCCCCTGCTCAAGCAAGAGTCCCCTACCTACGCCATTTCAGACAAACGGCTGTCCAATCTCTTCTGTTCCTCAGGGTTTGCTTGCTTGCTCTCTTTTAATCCCTTTCTCTCCAAGGAACGTCAAAGCAAACGTCGATTGGGAACCCCCTTGTTGCCGGCAGTGATCCCAGAACCTTTAAAAATATGTAAGTTGTAGTTTCACCGAACCCATTCGCGTAGTGGAAATTCTATTCTAAATTATTATAAAAGGCATATGATTGCCAAGACTTCATTAGATAGCCATTCTGCAACCCATTGTAAAATTCTTTTCATGATTTATGGATACCTGATGCTCAGCACAATAAATCAAGCCATATACCATAAGAAGACAACACAAATGGGAAAAGAGCATGTAATTTGGGATTTTTTCTCGACGTCTTTTTTCCCCCCCCTAATGTAGTAGTGACCCAAACTGGATGCAAAGGTCCTACTCAGGTTGTATAAATGTTCTCCTTCTTCGTATCTGCCCCCCGCAACATTCTAAATTCAGCCCCCCCCCATTAACAAAAACACCCACCCTCCCTGTTTAATCTGCCCAGACCCCTGTCATCCAGTTTGTCCTGCAAAGCAACCCCTACCCTTCCCCCCCCCATTTATTACTGGTCCACAGAGCCCACCCCCCACCCGCTCCTTAATCACATCTGGATGAAAGGGTTTGTGGGTGTGATGTTGGAGAGCAATTGCCACTTTGGGGCAGCCGGCCAAGACACAGAGCTGCCTTCTTCAGTGTGACTCACTCTGAAATGGGGGGGGGCGTTTAGACACCACAAACACACCCTGAGACACGTCGGATCAATGAGATCACTCTCTCTCTCTCGGCAAACTTCGTTTCGATCTGGGTCCAAGCCCAGTTTTTTTCAAATCAAAAGAACGTCTCAGAAGCAAAATTGCCACGGGGTTCTTTAAAGAGGAGGCAAAAACGGAAAAAAAACAACGAATGCAACCTTTCTTTTATATATTCTTTTAGGTTTATTAAGGTTTATTTAATTTATATGCAGACAGCTGGTCATTTGCCCTTTTTTTTTTAGAGAGAGAGCCCTTGAGGTCACCTGGAGGTTTACCTGTGTCCCCCCCCTACCTCCCCCGGTCACCTGTGCAGGCTTGTGTGCAAGGAGCATCAATCCTCTCATTTCCCTTCCATCCATCCATCCGGTCAGAGCCGAGGAAGCTTCTCGGAATGAGAAGCGAAAGGTCTTCAAGGAACAAACCAAGGAAGTCCAGTGGCCTCTGCAAAAAGCACTTGGAGGGGACAGCTCTCTCTCTCACACACACACACACCCCACCGCCCCCAATCACACACCCTTTTGGGGTTTACAATTGGTCTGCACAATTTGTGCCGGTCGAGCAGGTTCAGCCAGGGAGGTGAGGGAGAAAAAAAACAAAAAAAGATACCCAAAGGAAGACAATTCCGTTTTGTGCCGAGGGATGCAGGAAAAGAGACACACACACACACACACACACACACACACACACACCCAAACCCCAACAACCGCAATTCTCACACAACGCAACCCACCACCACCATCCCAGAGAGTCTTTGGCAAGACGAACGCTGCTCCAACGCCACCGAAGATGTGGCGAGTTGCCTTTAGGGCCAGGGTCTCCACACCCTCAGTCCT
>CM044371.1:135151408-135163908 GCA_024294585.1 Vipera latastei
TAGTTCTCCAGTTATGACCCCGATTTTATGTTGCTAAGTGAGCCATTTGCTAAGGGAAATGTTTGTCCCATTTTACGACCTTCCTTGCCACCGTTGCTAAGCGAATCGCTGCAGTAAACCAGTGAGCCACACGGTTGGTAAGTGAATCCGGCTCCCCCCCCCCCCCGTTTACTTTGCCTGTCAGAGGGTTGCAAAAACTGATCACGTGACCCCGGGACGCCGCAATAAATGTCATTAAATGTGAATCCCTTGCCAAGCGTCTGGATTTTCATCACATGACACCTGGGGAGGCTGCAACGGTCGTAAGTGTGAAAAACGGTCCTAAGTCCTTTTTTCCGGTGCCGTTGTAACTTTTGAATGGTCACTCAATGAACTGACGTAAGTGGAGGACTAGGCATAGTAGCGTTTGTCAACCTCAGCAGCTGGAAGATGCGCGGACTTCAACTCCCAGAATTCTGGGCAGAGTTGAAGTCCACCGCTCTTCCAGTTCCCTTGAGTTATTAGAGCATGTGCAGAGAGCGGGTAGAGACTCTCTTATACAGTAAATACACGCGGAGAATGTTTTTAATCCTGACAATACTTCAGTTTCCCATCTCAGCCCAAGGGCTGCCTTTGTTCTTCCATCAAGGCGGCCATCCAGCTGTTCCCAACGGCGCATTGGTGGTTCAGTGGTAGAATTCTCGCCTGCCACGCGGGAGGCCCGGGTTCGATTCCCGGCCAATGCAACGAGTGTTTTTGCTGCTCTTTTTCGTCGCAGGCCTTCGTGCGGTTGCATACTATAGTTGTTTCCTTTTCCGCTTCCTTTAATTTATCCGTTTGTACAATAAACATATGTTTAAAAAATAAAAATAAAAAATTAACACATCTCATGTGTATACATTGAGAACTCATGCAAAAGGAGACAAATCACATTTGGCCAATAAAAAAATCTATTCTTCTATTCTATTCTATTCTATTCTATTCTATTCTATTCTATTCTATTCTATTCTATTCTATTCTATTCTATTCTATTCTATTCTATTCTATTGTTTTCTCTATTCTATTCTATTCTATTCTATTCTGTTCTGTTCTGTTCTGTTCTATTCTGAATTTATTCTATTTCATTCTATTCTATTCCATTTTCTTTTCTTTTCTATTCCATTCCATTCTTATTTCCTATTCTATTCTATTCTATTCTATTCTATTCTGTTCTGTTCTGTTCTGTTCTGTTCTGTTCTGTTCTGTTCTATTCTGAATTTATTCTATTTCATGTCTATTCTATTCCATTTTCTTTTCTTTTCTATTCCATTCCATTCTTATTTCCTATTCCATTCTATTCTATTCTATTCTATTCTATTCTATTCTATTCTATTCTATTCTATTCTATTATTATTTTTTATTCTATTCCATATTCTATTCTATTCTATTCTATTCTATTCTATTCTATTCTATTCTATTCTATTCTATTCTATTCTATTCTATTCTATTCTATTCTATTCTATTCTGTAATTCTGTTCTATTCTATTCTCTTTACTATATTCTATTCTATTCTATTCTATTCTATTCTATTCTATTCTATTCTATTCTATTCTATTCTATTCTATTCTATTCTATTCTATTCTATTCTATTCTTCTATTCTATTCTATTCTATTCTTATTTCTTATTTCTTATTCTATTGCATTCTATTCTATTCCTATTATTATTCCTATTCCTATTCTAATTCTATTCTCCGTGGGTCTATTTGCAGGGACAGAAGGCAGCTAGAAAAAAAAAATGTACCTTTTTAAACCTCTGGCAAAATCTTTTTCTTTTTTTTTTGTTAGATAAATCGTACAACCCCCCCCCCCCAAAAAAAAACACTAAGGTTGCATTGGCCGGGAATCGAACCCGGGCCTCCCGCGTGGCAGGCGAGAATTCTACCACTGAACCACCAATGCGACCACGGCTGCTGTTCTGGAAGACGCGCTCTCTTCCCTGCTGTTCAGCCTGTCTCTTTATAGAGTCGAGGCAAGTTCGCCGGTTTTACACAGCTGCCCATCTTACAGACACGTGACTCTTCCCCCCCTCTTTCGCCGCCCCCCCCACGTAAGCTTGACAAAGGACTTAAGTTTTCTCCCACTTTCCTTTCAATTCCTGACGACTTTAGGGACATTTCCTTCCCTTCCCCCCCCCAGCACTTTCCTGGGCCTGGGGAAAGCCCCTCCCAATTCCAGATGTGTAGCGGTCGTCTAGTCGGATACGCAGGGGGTCCTCGACTTACCACACTAACTAAATGCGTTCAGTGATTTTTACCGACCTCGGCGGTCGTTAAGTGAAGCGTGCGGCCGTTAAACGAATCCGTCCTCCCCCCCCTGACTTTGCCTGTCAGGATCCAGCTGGGAAGGTCATGAAGTTTGACCGGGTGACCCCCAGGATGCCGCAGACGTGGGAAACACAGGTGGCGGACGTAAGCCACATCTTTCAGGGCCGTTGTACCTTCGGAACGGTCGCTAAATGAACATCTAGGTGGAAGACTACCTGCGCGAACTCTTTGCCACTTAGCCAGGGCGAAGGATTTCGAGTTAAGTGGGTTAAAAGGAAGCGAAGGAGGGGACAAATCAAAACAAATCAAAACAAAACAAAACAAAACACAAAACACAACAAAACACAACAAAACACAACAAAACACAACAAAACACAACAAAACACAACAAAACACAACACAAACAACACAACAAAACAAAACAAAACAAAACAAAACAAAACAAAACAAAACAAAATGGAGGAATGGGTTTCCCGTCCTGGTCCTCTTTTGCTGCCCAGTCCTTTGAGGGAGAGAAGGAAGGAGAGAAAGAGAGAAGCAACTAAAGAACAAAAAGAAAGAAAAAGAGAGCGGGAGGGAGGGAGGGAAGGAAGGAAGAAGACAGAAAGAAAGAACAAAAGAATGAAAGAAAGAGAAAGAGGAGGGAGGGAGGGAGAGGGGAAGAAAGGAAGGAAGAACAAAAGCATGAAAGAGAGAAAGAGGGAGGGAGAGAAGAAGGAAGGAAGGAAGGAGAGAGAAAGGGGAAAGAAGGAGGGAAAGAAGGAATAAAGAAAGAGAAAGAGGAAGGAAGGAAAGAAAGAAGACAGGGAGGGAGAGACAGAGGAAGAGAGGAAGGAAGGACAAAAGAATGAAAGCAAGAGAGAGAGAAAGGAAAATAGAAAAGAAAAGAAAGGGAGGAAGGAAGGAAGGAGCAAAAGAAAAAGAAAAGCTGTAGCCCCAAAAGAGGATCTTTCTCAGAAGAATGGAGGCCTTGCGCTGTGAGCAGGATTTTGCCTTGCATAGCTAAAGAAAGAAAGAAAGAAAGAGAAAGAGAAAGAGAAAGAGAAAGAGAAGAAGAAAAGAAAAGAAAAGAAAAGAAAAGAAAAGAAAAGAAGGGCAGGGGAAGGGAACAGGGAAAGAAAGAAAAGAAAGAAAGAAGAAGAAAGAAAGAAAGAAAGAAAGAAAGAAAGAAAGAAAGAAAGACAGAGAGAGAGAGAGAGAGAATGAAAGAAAGAGAAAGAGAGAGAGAGAGAGAAAGAAAGAAAGAAAGAAAGAAAGAGAGACAGAGAAAGAGAGAGAGAGAGAATGAAAGAAAGAGAGAGAGAGAGAGAGAGAGAGAGAGAGAGAGAAAGAAAGAAGGAAAGAAAGAAAGAAAGAAAGAAAGAAGGAAGGAAGGAAGGAAGGAAGGAAGGAAGGAAGGAAGGAAAGAAAGAAAGAAAGAAAGAAAGAAAACTACCACTTGGAAGGAAGGAAGGAAGGAAGGAAGGAAGGAAGGAAGGAAGGAAGGAAGGAAGGAAAGAAGAAAGAAAGAAAGAAAGAAAGAAAGAAAGAAAGAAAGAAAGAAAGAAAGAAAGAAAGAAAGAAAACTACCACTTGGAAGGAAGGAAGGAAGGAAGGAAGGAAGGAAGGAAGGAAGGAAGAAGGAAGGAAGAGGGAGGAAGACAGAAAGAAAGAAAGAAAGACAGACAGACAGAGAAAGAGAGAGAATGAAAGAAAGAAAGAAAGAAAGAAAGAAAGAGGGAGAGAGAAAGAGAGAGAGAATGAATGAAAGAAAAAAGAAAGAGAGAGAGAGAGAGAGAATGAAAGAAAGGAAGAAAGAAAGAAAGAATGAAAGAAAGGAAGAAAGAAAGAAAGAAAGAAAGAAAGAAAGAAAGAAAGAAAGAAGAAAGAAAGAAAGACAGACAGACAGACAGACAGACAGACTTCCCTCAGGCCCAGGGGATGGGAGGAGGGGGCGGCGGGGCTGGTGGGGAGGGGGCGCGGCGGAGCGAGGGCTTAAAGGCACTCGGAGCATCCCGGGGACCAGAGGCGGCCGCGGGGCGGAGGATGCTGGTTACGGAGAGCGCGCCGCCCGGAGGGGCGAGAAAGGTACCGGGTTTTCCGAACCGGGCTTGGGGAGAAGCCCATTCCCACGTTACGCTGCTCTTCTGGCTTCGCTGCCGCCAGGAAAGCCCGGGACGGGGAAGGGGGCTTCCTCGGCTAACCGTGATTAAACTAACCGCGATGGGGGAAGAAGACTCGGTGAATAATAATAAGAATAAGAATAAGAATAAAAAGGACCCAGAGAGAGAATCCCTGGTCCGGGAAGGCGACTGGGGGGACTGTTTGTATTGATTGATATCGATTGATGGATATTGATTATCGGCCATCAAGTCATTTTGTACTTTTCTACAAAATATCCCTTTCATTTTCCGATCGCGAAGTTTGGGCTTTGCAGAGATGTGGTTTAAGGCAGCCTGAGTTTCATCGTGGTTATTTCTTTGATTGAGGGGCTGGGGTGTGTGTGTGTGTGTGTGTGTGTGTGTGTGTGGCGGTCATTATTTTTATTTTTTATGATTCTTATTTCTTCTGTAGTGTGTTTCTAATCTCCTGTAAGACCCCTTGAGTCGCCGTGAGCGAGTAGGCGGCAATATAATTTTTTAAAAATAAAATTGAATGAATGAATGAATAAATATTGTGTTTTTAATCTGCTGTAAGGCCCCTTGAGTTGCCGTGAGCGAGTAGGCGGCAATATAATTTTTTAAAAAATAAAATAAAATGAATGAATGAATAAATAAATAAATATTGTGTTTTTAATCTGCTGTAAGGCCCCTTGAGTCGCCATGAGCAAGTAGGCAGCAATATAATTTTTTAAAAATAAAATAAAATGAATGAATGAATAAATAAATATTGTGTTTTTAATCTCCTGTAAGACCCCTTGAGTCGCCATGAGCGAGTAGGCGGCAATATAATTTTTGGTACATAAAATAAATGAATTCATAGATAAATAAATATTTTTTTTAAAAAAAAATCGAACGAATGAATGAAATAATCTGTATGAATAAAGAGCCTTTCCCCCCCCCCCACACACACCCCCCTTTAATCTAAAGCAGTTTTCCCTGTGGACTTCAACTCCCAGAATTCTCTGGGAGTTGAAGTCCACATGCCTTAACAGCTGTTGAAGTTGAGAAAGCACAGCTGCAATATTTTAGTGAAAAGTTCACCTTGGCGGAACCGATCAGATATCGAGCCCTAATCCAGCCTTTCTGATTTAATCCCATCCCGGCTGGCCAAAAGTTGAGGACCAGCCATGGCTCGCCTCCTTCCTGTCCCCGGAGGCTCCCCAACACGATTGTGTGAATCCACCCCAGTCAACTGCCCGTCCCTTCTTTAGATCCAGAATGCAAAGGCTAAATAAATCTAAATTTTCTAGTGCATTTAGAATTAACCAGGGGAAAGGGGGCATTAGCAAACAGGCCGGGCAGAGACCTCCGGGGGTCTGTATAGCCCACCCCACCCAGGGGTCAAACCCCCCCCCCCATTTCTCTCTCTCTCTCTGCACAGATGCTGAAACCCTTGGTGGAAAAACGGCGCCGGGACCGCATCAATAAGAATCTGGAGGAACTGCGCCTACTTCTCCTGCAGAAAACCCACTGCCAGGTCAGTGAGTGACGCCCCCTATAGTTTGACCCCTACCCCTCCCTCCGTCCCTGCCCGCCCAGGCAGAGTGGGATAGAAGAGGAGAGAATAGAATAGAATAGAATAATAGAATAGAATAGAATAGAACAGAATAGAATAGAATAGAAATTTGAATAGAATAGAAATAGAAGAGAATACAACATAACAGAATAGAATAAAATAAAATAATATTAGAATAGAAATTAGAATAGAATAGAATAATAAAATATAGAAGAGAATATAAATTAGAACAGAATAGAAATAGAAGAGAATATACCAGAACAGAATAGAATAAAATAAAATATTAGAATAGAATAGAATAGAATAGAATAGAATAGAATAGAATAGAATAGAATAGAATAGAATAGAATAGAATAGAATAGAATATTAGAATAGAATAGAATATTAGAATAGAATAGAATAGAATAGAATAGAATATTAGAATAGAATAGAATAGAATAGAATAGAATAGAATAGAATAGAATAGAATAGAATATTAGAATAGAATAGAATAGAATAGAATAGAATAGCATAATAGAATAGAATAGAATAAAATATTAGAATAGAATAGAATAGAATAGAATAGAATAGAATAGAATAGAATAGAATAGAATAGAATAGAATAGAATAATAGATCAGAAAAAGAACAGAATAGAATAGAACAGAATAGAATAGAAAATGGAATAGAATAGAAAATATACTGCAGAATATAGAATACAATAGAATAGAAAATATAGAACATAGAATATAGAATATAGAAGAGAAGAGAAACAGAGTCGGAAGGGACCTTGGAGGTCGTCTAGTCCAGCCCCCTGCTTAGGCAGGAAACCCTATACCATTTCAGACAAGTGGTATCTGTCAGTTTGAGACCAGCTTGGTCTAAGACTAGAAACCAGGAGATTGGGACTTCTAGTTCTAGCCTTAGGCATGGAAGCTGACTGGGTGACTCTGGGTCAATCGCCAGGCGTCCTGTGAGTTCTAGTCCTGTCTTAGATGTGAAAGCTGGCCAATCCCAGGGCCCATCACCAAGAGGTGGTGAGTTCTAGTCCCACCTTAGGTGACCTAGGCTAGCTGGATGATTTTCGGCCAATCCCTCTCTTGCACGCCATCCCACCTCACAGGGTTGTTGTTGTGAGAAAAATAGGAGGAGGAAGGAGAATTAGGCGTGGTAGCTGCTGTGATTTATTTATAAAAGCAATAAAGGCAGGATCTAAATCAGGGGTCTTCAGCCTTGGCCCTTTTACCACTTGTGGGCTTCAACTTTCAGAATTCCTCAGCCAGGTACGCTGGCTGAGGAATTCTGGGAGCTGAAGTCCACAAGTCATAAAAGGGCCAAAGTTCCCTCACGCTGGCTGAGGAATTCTGGGAGTTGAAGTCCAGAAGTCTTAAAAGGGACATAGTTCCCTCACGCTGGCTGAGGAATTCTGGGAGCTGAAGTCCACAAGTCATAAAAGGGCCAAAGTTCCCTCACGCTGGCTGAGGAATTCTGGGAGTTGAAGTCCAGAAGTCTTAAAAGGGACATAGTTCCCTCATGCTGGCTGAGGAATTCTGGAGTTGAAGTCCACAAGTCATAAAAGGCCATAGTTCCCTCACGCTGGCTGAGGAATTCTGGGAGTTGAAGTCTAGAAGTCATCAAAGGGCCATAGTTCCCTCACGCTGGCTGAGGAATTCTGGGAGTTGAACTCTAGAAGTCATCAAAGGGTCACAGTTCCCTCAGGCTGGCTGAGGAATTCTGGGAGTTGAACTCTAGAAGTCATCAAAGGGTCACAGTTCCCTCAGGCTGGCTGAGGAATTCTGGGAGTTGAAGTCCACAAGTCATAAAAGGGGTCATAGTTCCCTCACGCTGGCTGAGGAATTCTGGGAGTTGAAGTCCAGAAGTCTTAAAAGGGACATAGTTCCCTCACGCTGGCTGAGGAATTCTGGGAGTTGAAGTCCACAAGTCATAAAAGGGCCATAGTTCCCTCACGCTGGCTGAGGAATTCTGGGAGTTGAAGTCTAGAAGTCATCAAAGGGCCATAGTTCCCTCACGCTGGCTGAGGAATTCTGGGAGTTGAACTCTAGAAGTCATCAAAGGGTCACAGTTCCCTCAGGCTGGCTGAGGAATTCTGGGAGTTGAAGTCCACAAGTCATAAAAGGGTCATAGTTCCCTCACGCTGGCTGAGGAATTCTGGGAGTTGAAGTCCACAAGTCATCAAAGGGTCATAGTTCCCTCACACTGGCTGAGGAATTCTGGGAGTCGAAGTCCACAAGTCATCAAAGGGCCAGGTTTGAAGACCCCTGATCTAAAGAAACATATCTCCATCAGGATATAAGAGCTTCCTGCAGCCCAGGTTAATCTTGTTAGCCTTCAAATTGAACCCCCTTCAAATCCATTGAAGTGCATGATCCATTTATTTCTTTACCTGCCAGCAGAGGGAGCTCCCGTTCTCCCTGACCCAGCTATTTAAGTGTGTGTATGGGGGGTGGGTGTATCCTCAAAATGGCAGAATAATCAGTGATGCTGATTAGGCGGGAAGGGAAGGCTGATTAGGGAATTCTGGGAGTTGAAGTCCATCCCTCTTAAAGGGGCCAAGGTCATGGAAAAAAAATGCCATCCATCCATCCATCCATCCACTCTCATTATTTCATCATCTGTTCCTCCTCCCTCTGTGGGAATGAAGCTCAGGGGACTGTCTTCTGTTCTGTATCTGCCAGTGGGGTGCAGATACACTGCTCCTGGAGGGGGAGGTTCCACCTAAAAGGCAGTGTCGGGAGTTTTGCGTTGCCCTATCCGCCCTCTTCTTCGACCCCTTTTCTTCACAGACCCTGAAGAACCCCAAAGTGGAGAAGGCGGAGATCCTGGAGCTGGCCGTCAGATACCTGCAGGAGAGGCAGAAGGCAGCAGAAGCCCAGGGTAAAATTCACCTCCTCCATGGCGGGTGGGAAGGAAATAACAGGCTAGCAAGGGAAGTAAAAAAGGAAGGAAACTTCAGATGCATGATGGGAGATCCCTTGGCAACTAGGTCTCAATGCCCGAAATTTCCCTAAATCCTAGAAATTGGCAACAATTCCAAGGTTTTGAAACGATCTTTTCTCAGTTTCATTGGCCTGGAGGAGGAAACACTACAAGCAGTGTTTCTCTCAAGCTGTAAAACTTTAAGCCGGGTGGACTTCAACTCCCAGAATTCCCAGGCCAGCATGCTTTAAGCCGGGTGGACTTCAACTCCCAGAATTCCCAGGCCAGCATGCTTTAAGACGGGTGGACTTCAACTCCCAGAATTCCCAGGCCAGCATGCTTTAAGACGGGTGGACTTCAACTCCCAGAATTCCCAGGCCAGCATGCTTTAAGACGGGTGGACTTCAACTCCCAGAATTCCCAGGCCAGCCTGCTTTAAGAGGGGTGGACTTCAACTCCCAGAATTCCCCAGCCAGCCTGCTTTAAGAGGGGTGGACTTCAACTCCCAGAAATCCCCAGCCAGCATGCTTTAAGACGAGTGGACTTCCGCTCCCAGAATTCCCTGGCAGAATTCCTCAGTCAGCCTGCTTTAAGACGGGTGGACTTCCATAAAATACAGAAAGAATAGAAATAATAAAATACAGAATAGAATAGAATAGAAATAATACACTATACAATAGAATAGAATTTAGAATTTAGAATAGAAAATAGAATATAGAATATAGAATATAGAATATAGAATATAGAATAGAAAATAGAATAGAATATAGAATAGAAAATAGAGTAGAATAGAATAGAATAGAATAGAATAGAATATAGAATAGAATAGAAATAATACAATATAGAATAGAATAGAAATAATAAAATACAGAAAGAATAGAAATAATACAATATAGAATAGAATAGAAATAATAAAATACAGAAAGAATAGAAATAATAAAATATAGAATAGAATAGAAATAATACAATATAGAATAGAATAGAAATAATAAATACATAAATAGGATAAATTGAGAATAGAATAGAATAGAATAGAATAAGAGCTGGAAGGGACCTTGGAGGTCATCTAGTCCAGCCCCCTGCTCCATCAGGACAACCTACACCCTTTCAGACAAATGACTGCCTAGTTAGTCCCTTGAGATTCTTTGCTTCGCGCCACGCAGCTTCCACCGCTTTTGCCGGCAAAACCCCCACTTGCCACCCGTTTCGGCTTTTCCGAAGCCGGAAAGCAGCCAGTCTCCGGATCCAGTGCTGCTGGCGGCTGCCCTGCCACGGGTTTGGGCGTGACCAGCCTCCTCCCGGCTTTGCGATTTTTTTCCCCCTGTTCCAGGTGCGGATCCCTCCGAAGATGGCGGCCTGCGGACCTGCTACGCCACGGGTTTCCAGGCCTGTTTCGGACACCTGGCCTCGTTCCTCCAGCGAAGCCCGCCGTCCGTCCAGAGACACCTGCGGGAGATGCTGCGCCTGTCTCTCGCCTCCACGTCGGAACCGTCGGGCCCGGATTGGACCTCGTCCGCTTTTTCTCCCGGTTCTCCCTCCGAGGAATCGCCCGCCGGGACCCCCGGCGCTTCCTGCCCCCCTTTGCAGCCCAGCAGAACTTTTGCAAGCTCCGAGGGGGCTTCCCACAGCACAGGACAGCTGCGGAGCCTGCCGAGGGACCCCCAAGACCCCGAAAGGGAAGCATCGGTCAAAAACATCTCCCTCCAGCCCCCTCTCTGGCGTCCTTGGCCCTAGGAGGGGGGGCAATATTCCTGTCCCCCCCACAGACCCCTTGGCCTCCCCCTCTTTGCTCCTTCCGAAACAAAACCGTGCTGTTGTAGCAGCCTCTGGCTGTCCAAGCTGACTTTGCAACTCGTGGCGTTCTCCGACAAATGGAATTCTTAGGGGCTAGCCGCTTGGGTTCCCATTTTGCCCCAAGTGCTAAGTTGCGGCGGGTTGTGGCTGAAGGCGTTGTGGGATCCTAGCTAGAGGCGTGATTTTTAGAAAGTCTGGTTTATGCCCAGGAGGTTGGCTTCAGCGGCGGCAGCAGCTGCTAAATCAAGGTTTAGCATAACCCTGGGAATGCAAGTAACCGTGATGGCTGGGTTTGTTTCTTTGAATGGATCTTTTATTTTATTTTATTTTATTTTATTTTATTTTATTTTAAAAGGTTATAAAGGCCAGGGCACCCCATCCCCCAATATAGGAAGTCCTCCATTTACGACCATTCCTTTAGCGATCACTTGAATTTGCAACCCCACCGAAAAGAGGGACGGATGACCGCGCTTCACACTTACGACCGTTGCTTCACACTTAACAATTTGGGTGCTTGGCAACTGGCGTGTCTTTAGGATGGTTCTGGCTTCCCGGAGTCGCGTTTGTGATTTTTTCCCAACCAGCAAATATTTGTCTGAAACGGTACAGGGTTTCCTGCCTGAGCAGGGGGTTGGACTAGATGACCTCCAAGGTCCCTTCCAACTTTTATTATTATTATTATTATTGTTGTTGCTGTTGTTGTTGTTGTTATTAAATCGCTTATAACACATAGAGCAAAAAGGGTGGTAAAATCGCACTCGCTTAACAACCGCGGCCCCAACTGAGGTCGTAAATGGAGGACTATCGGTATCTTTTCGATTTAGAATCCTGGATCTCACAGAGTTTTTGCAGGGTAAGTAAAAGAATTTGGGGGAAATCAGCCAAAAGGTAGAACTTGGGGGGGGGGGGCGCTTAACTTCACGGGGTGCTAATTGTGGGGTGGGGGGAGAACTGGAAAGCATGCTAGCTATGTCACTTTGCATTCCCGCCACAAATCAGCCTGTCAATCTAAATCGGTGTTTTTTCAATCTCGGCCACTTTAAAACGTGTGGACTTAAAACACTCAGAATTCCCCAGGGAACGATATCGCTGGCAATATATATATTTCTAGAAAAATACACACACAATAAAAAAAAAAGGTCAGTTGCATTGGCCGGGAATCGAACCCGGGCCTCCCGCGTGGCAGGCGAGAATTCTACCACTGAACCACCAATGCATCTGCTGCAGATGTGATGGACGAGCCATCCTCTTATGCGCTGCTGCTCGGGAGCTGGTGTTTCTTTTCTTTTTAAATTAATTTATTTGTCCAATTTTATTCCCCTTTTATTTTCCCCCCTGTCCTTGAAAAAGGGGTCAAATTTCCTTCTACTGCAGGGGTCTTCAAACGTAGCCCTTTGATGACGGGTGGACTTCAACTCCCAGAATTCCTCAGCCAGGCACGCTGGCTGAGGAATTCTGGGAGTTGAAGTCCACCCGTCATCAAAGGGTCACGTTTGAAGACCCCCTGATCTATTAAAAAAGTCACCCAGTCAAAATTGCAATAAAATAGTCTATCCACCTTTGTTCTTGTTCTATCCGTGCTGAATTCTGGGAAACCCTTGCTGGCTGGGGAACTCTGGGAGTTGAAGTCCACAAGTCTTAAAGTGGCCAAGGTTGAACATGCTGGCTGGGGAATTCTGGGATTTGAAGCCCACCGGTCTTAAAAGTGGCCAGGTTTGGAAACCCTGGTCTAAAGCAAGGCATAATGTTGCTAAAACTCTTTAAGTCAGTTTAAATGTCCCTCTTGGGATTGTGTAATGCGATTGTGGGTCGTTTCGGAGAGGAAAACCCCCCACACACACACTTTTGCTCAA
>CM044371.1:135168908-135179519 GCA_024294585.1 Vipera latastei
GGAGCTCAACCGGCAAGCGGTTCCACAGGTCTGGCGCGCCCTCAGAGAACGCTCTCCCCCTGGGGGCCACCAATCGACATTCTCTGATCGGCGCCACCCTGAGGAGACCCTCTCTGTGGGAGCGCACTGGACGGAGGGAAGTTGACGCCGGCCGCAGGTGTTGCCGTAGGTAATCCGGACCCATGCCATGTAGGGCTTTGTAAGTCATTACCAACACCTTGAATCTCACCTGGAGGGCAACCGGCAGCCAATGCAGCTCGCAGAGCAAAGGTGTAACATGGGAGTATCGGGAGACTCCCAGCACAACTCGCGCGGCTGCATTCTGCACCAGTTGGAGCCTCCGAGTGGTCTTCAAGGGTAGCCCCATGTAGAGAGCATTACAGTAGTCCAGACGAGAGGTCACGAGCGCATGAGTGACTGTACGCAAGGCATCCCGGTCCAGATAGGGCCGCAACTGGCGCACCAGGCGGACCTGGGCAAAGGCCCCCCTAGTCACAGCTCCAATATGCTCTTCTAAAGAGAGCTGTGAGTATTAAAAGGGCAGAAAAATATGTTTCCTCAAAGGATCTTAAAAGAGGCAGGAAAGCGTGCCCAGTTTTTTCTCAACAGCCCCAAGTCTCCCTTCCCCCAAGCAGAAACCAGATCTGTAGAAATGCAGATGTGATCATCCATTCAGGAAGGTTGGAGGCCTCCAGCTAGAAGATTAAGAAGACAAAGGCACCTAAAAATCTACATACCCCACCCAAACTCTAAGACAGGACAATATAGGATTAACCCACCAATGCCAAAGGGGCACACTCAGACTCAGCTGAGAATACATGACACAGGAAATACGAAGCCTCAAACAGGAACAGGAAACAACTCCAAGCAAAAGGCTCCAGAGGGTATAAAAACCCACTCCCTACATGTGCTCACTCTCTCTTTTTTCAACCAGAGCCATCTTCCTATCTGGCTCTCCTCTTTCAATAAACTGCAACCATCTTTCTAAAGCAGTCGCCATGTTGTTTATTCCCGGCTTGGACTGAAACCCTGATGAAGACTTTTCTTTCAACTATACGATCCCCATTTCCCGCCTTCCCAGCCGGCCTCTGACAAGCACAGTCAAGGGGGAAGCCTGCTTCACTTAACGACGGACTGATTCTCTTCATCGCTGCAGTGCTTTTGTTTAACAACCGTGGGGGTGGGGGGAAGAAAAGTCACAAAAGGGCACAAAACTCACTGAATCCATTTTTCGGTGCTGCTGCAACTTCAAACGGTCAACTAAAGGGGACAGACGTAAGTCGAGGACTGCCTGCGTTCTACAGAGCAGAAAGGGCACCACCAGGAAAGGGGGAAGCCAAGCCGAGCGCCCATGAGCGGGATATACCTGAGGCCTCTTTGCTCAGGAAGCCTTTGGCGAAGATCTCGGCCACCCAGGCCTGCAGCTCGCCGTCTCCCTGCACGGCTGAATCGCTCTCGTAGTAGAGTCCGACGATGCCCGAGACAAAGCTGCGGGGAGGGAGGAGGGAAAAGGGGTCTGTCCCGGCAAAGGGGGCTTAGCCCCGGCTCCTTTCCCACACCCAAGCAGGAGGAAAGGTTAGGGTGGGGGGGGGGTCCCTGGGGCTCTCTGAGCTGGGTGGTTTCCTTGCAAACATTGCATGACCAAACTAGGGAACATCATCAGTGCTAGAAGGGAGTGTGGGAAGAGGAGGAGGAGGAGGAGGAGGAGGAGGAGGAGGAGGAGGAGGAGGAGGAGGAGGAGGAGGAGGAGGAGGAGGAGGAGGAGGAGGAGGAGGAGAATTGAGGGGTCCTTGGTGCTCTCTGAGCTGGGTGGTTTCCTTGCAAACATTGCATGACCAAACTAGGGAACATCATCAGTGCTAGAAGGGAGTGTGGGAAGAGGAGGAGGAGGAGGAGGAGGAGGAGGAGGAGGAGGAGGAGGAGGAGGAGGAGGAGGAGGAGGAGGAGGAGGAGGAGGAGGAGGAGGAGGAGAATTGAGGGGTCCTTGGTGCTCTCTGAGCTGGGTGGTTTCCTTGCAGATGTTTTATGACCCAACTAGAGCCTTGGTGGAGCAGTGGGCTAATGCCTCCTTAAGTAACACCAGCTGCCTGCAGTTAGCACAGGTTCGAGTCCCACCAGGCTCAAGGTTGACTCAGCCTTCCATCCTTCCGAGGTAGGTAAAATGAGGACCCAGATTGTTGGGGGCAATTAAGCTGACTTTGTAATAATGCCGCTTGGGGTGTGTGTGAAAGCCCTACTAAGCAGGCATATACATAGAATGAAGGCTATTGCTAAGCACATTGATTTGTGCTTCTTAGATTGTAAGCCGCCTTGAGTCTTCGGAGAAGGGTGGGATATAAACGGGATTTTTTTAAAAAAACCTAAGTAACATCATCAGTGCTAGAAGGGAATGGGAGGGAGTTGTGGAGTAGAGCAGAAGCAGAGGGTGGGGGGGTGGGGGGGAGGAGGAGGACTGTTTATTGTGCTCTCTGAGATTAGTTGTTCTCTTGCAGTTGTTTCATATATAAAAAGAGAGCAAACACACTCTCTACTGATGACGTTCCCTACTTGGGTCATGAAATGTCTGCAAGAAAACCACCAAGGACCCTACAAGTTCTTCTTCCTCTTCCTCCTCCTCCTCCTCCTCCTCTCCACAAATCACCCTTTCTTCTAGCACTGATGACGTCCCCTAGTTGGGCAATGAAACGTCTGCAAGGAAACCACCCAGCTCAGAGACCGCCAAGGGCCCCTCATTTCAACCTTCAGCTACGATATATTCCCTTCTATCCAAGTTTATTATGACCCCATGAATTAGACCAGGGGTCTTCAGACTTGGCCCTTTGATGGCTGGTGGACTTCAACTCCCAGAATTCCTCAGCCAGCCTGAGGGAACTATGACCCTTTGATGACTTGTGGACTTCAACTGCCAGAATTCCTCAGCCAGCGTGAAGTCCACAAGCCATCAAAGGGCCGAGTTTGAAGACCCCCGCTTGCCTCACGCTGGCTGAGGAATTCTGGGAGCTGAAGTCCACAAGTCATCAAAGGGTCACAGTTCCCTCACGCTGGCTGAGGAATTCTGGGAGTTGAAGTCCACAAGTCATGAAAGGATCATAGTTCCCTCACGCTGGCTGAGGAATT
This sequence comes from Vipera latastei, assembly GCA_024294585.1. Taxonomy (NCBI): domain Eukaryota; kingdom Metazoa; phylum Chordata; class Lepidosauria; order Squamata; family Viperidae; genus Vipera; species Vipera latastei. The sequence goes on from CM044371.1 coordinate 135,172,026, forward strand.
CTGGGAGTTGAAGTCCACAAGTCATCAAAGGGTCATAGTTCCCTCACGCTGGCTGAGGAATTCTGGGAGCTGTAGTCCACAAGCCATCAAAGGGCCGAGTTTGAAGACCGCCCTGAATTAGACAAAGCCGAGCCTCCAGACGCAGCTATGGGGCTGAAATCCCTGGCTCCAAACCTCTTGCGCAAGACTTGAATCCACCACCCTTGTGGACCCCATTAATCAGGCTAAATTGCGATGGTGGAGGATCCCGGCTGTTTTGTAGCCCCCTTCCCAGCAGCCTGTTCCCCACGGCTGTTCCCCAATTCAGGATGACCTGAAGGTGGAGAAGGTTGGAGGGCCCTACTCAACCCTCTGGCCAAGCTCATTCACCTCTTGATGGCGTCCCAGATCTTCAGGCCATCGTCTCTGTAGTAATATTGGAGGAGGCCGCCCACCCCCCGGGCTTCAATGTCATCCGGAAGGCAAAGCTGGGTGTAGGTCAGTTCATCTAGCCCTCTTTGGAGAAGCACCTCTAATCCCTGGCGCCCGGGTGGCAATGGCCTGTGAGAAGAAGGCAGAGTAACAGAGTTGGGAGGGACCCTGGAGGTCTTCTAGTCCAACCCCCTGCTTTGTTAGTGCAGACTAGGATCGTGTTGGCTTTTTTGGCTGCTGCCACACCTGGCTGGCTCATATTTCAGGATGATCACATTTTTTTATTACATTTTGATATTTCCTATCAAAGAAGAAAGCCAAAGGTCTCCCAGGTGGGTCAGGAAAAGGAAAATTAAGCTCTATCATCCAAACTCTGCTGTTTAAGAAAGCAGAAGTTAAGGAAACAGAAAAAGAGTGGTGTGTGTGTGTGTGTGTGTAGGCTTTGTGGTGGCCACCATCTTGACTTTTTTGGACCTACTGCCTCTGGACCAGCTTTTGGAGGGTCTGGTCAAAAGAGACAGGTGATGTTCCCACAGACAGGCTGTCAATTTCCTCCCTTTCATCTCCCTTGCAGCTACTACAGGCAATTCTCATTTTTTTACTGACCAACAGCATTAGTGAAAAGGGTGACTTACGACCGGTCCTCACACTTACGACTGTCACAGTGCCCACCCACCCTGTTAATTTGTTTAACAGCCATGGCACAAGAAAGGGGTGTCCAACTGAGTGCAACTCACCGAACAACCGGCTCGCTTATCAACGAGGACTTGCCGATGTTGGGTTACCCGGGATCAACTAAATCCCTTTTTCCATCAAGCCCATCATGCTGAGCCCAGATGCCCCCCTGGATGCCCAGTTTTTACCTTATCAAAGGTGCCTCCTCGGTTGATGAGAAAGACCCTCGCCAACAGACTGGCGTGGATGGAATAACGCAAGTGGGGGATCAGGAGCTGGAGCAGGGAACGAGGAAGAAACCATGGTTACTCGAGCTAACCACCATCGGGGAGGCTGCTCTCCCGCCCTTTGAACACCCCCCCCAACACCACCCAGCCCACCTTGTACAAAGGGTGACACATGGGGAGGTTCCTCAAGGTGGCCACCGAGAAGACGTCGGCGATCATGTGGCAGCGGAGCAGGTGGGCGATGACCTCGTGGGTGTGGAACTCGGCGTTTCGCACCCAGGTCTTGGCTAAGGTCCACAGCCACTCCTCGTCGGTGGGCAGGAAGATGGGACTTTGAGGACCAGGATGCTGGCTGAGCTAAGGGGGAGACATGGAGGGAGAGGTTGGGAACCCCTGAGGGACAAAGCTGTGGTCGTAAATTGAGGACTGTGCTGTTGTAGCTTTGAACTAGTTTTAAGGAATAGAATAGAGCTGGAAGGGACCTTGGAGGTCTTCTAGTCCAGCCCCCCGCTTAAGCAGGAGAACCTACATCAGGGGAATTCAAACTTGGCCCTTTTACGACTTGTGGACTTCAACTCCCAGAATTCCTCAGTCAGCGTGAGGGAACTGTGACCCTTTGATGACTTGTGGACTTCAACTCCCAGAATTCCTCAGTCAGCGTGAGGGAACTGTGACCCTTTGATGACTTGTGGGCTTCAACTCCCAGAATTCCTCAGCCAGCGTGAGGGAACTATGGTTCCCTTCATGACTCGTGGACTTCAACTCCCAGAAGAGGAATTCTGGGAGTTGAAGTCCACCGGTCATCAAAGGGCCACATTTGAAAAGCCCTGTCTTAAAGCACGGTGGCTGAGGAATTCTGGGAGTTGAAGTCCACGGGTCATCTAAGGGCCACGTTGGAAGAGGCCGGCCTTTACCTGGTGGGTTCTTCACAAATGATGGACTTACCTGGATAGCCAGAGGGAGAATTTCTCCGCTGGGCTTTTGGTGGAGCAAACAGATAGGCGCAGCGATATATTGCTGCCGGTTGTTTAATAAAGTAGTGGGGATGTTCTCCAGGACCTTGTAGTCCGCCAAGTAGATGGTCCCTTTCTATAAAAAAAAATAAAAAATAAAAAAATAGCAGTATTCCAGTGTTTGAGGGGCTTCCCCAAAGAGGAGGGGGGTCAGCTTATTCTCCAGAGCACCAGAGGGAAGGACGAGAAACAACGGATGGAAACTCATCAAGGAGAGAAGCAACCTTACAGTGAGGACAATTAACCAGTGGAACAGCTGGCCACCAGATGTTGTGGTCACTTGTCTGAGACGGTATAGAGTCTCCTCCAAAGTCCCTTCTATTCTGTTCTGTTCTGTTTTGTTCTGTTCCATTCTGTTCCGTTCTCTTCCATTCCATTCCATTCCATTCCATTCCATTCCATTCCATTCCATATTTTCTATTCTATTCTATTCTATTCTATTCTATTCTATTCTATTCTATTCTATTCTATTCTATTCTATTCTATTCTATTCTATTCTATTCTATCCTTATTTCTAATTCTATTCTATTCTATTCTATTCTATTCTATTCTATTCTATTCTATTCTATTCTATTCTATTCTATTCTATCTATTCTATTCTATTCTATTCCTTATTTCTAATTCTATTCTATTCTATTCTATTCTATTCTATTCTATTCTATTCTATTCTATTCTATTCTATTCTATCTTCTATTCCATATTTTCTTTTCTATTCTATTCTATTCTATTCTATTCTATTCTATTCTATTCTATTCTATTCTATTCTATTCTATTCTATTCCTTATTTCTAATTCTATTCTATTCTATTCTATTCTATTCTATTCTATTCTATTCTATTCTATTCTATTCTATTCTATTCCTTATTTCTAATTCTATTCTATTCTATTCTATTCTATTCTATTTTATTCTATTCCATATTTTCTATTCTATTCTATTCTATTCTATTCTATTCTATTCTATTCTATTCTATTCTATTCCTTATTTCTAATTCTATTCTATTCTATTCTATTTTATTCTATTCCATATTTTCTATTCTATTCTATTCTATTCTATTCTATTCTATTCTATTCTATTCTATTCTATTCTATTCTATTCTATTCTATTCTATTCCATATTTTCTATTCTATTCTATTCTATTCTATTCTATTCTATTCTATTCTATTCTATTCTATTCCTTATTTCTAATTCTATTCTATTCTATTCTATTCTATTCTATTCTATTCTATTCCTTATTTCTAATTCTATTCTATTCTATTCTATTTTATTCTATTCCATATTTTTCTATTCTATTCTATTCTATTCTATTCTATTCTATTCTATTCTATTCTATTCTATTCCTTATTTCTAATTCTATTCTATTCTATTCTATTTATTCTATTCCATATTTTCTATTCTATTCTATTCTATTCTATTCTATTCTATTCTATTCTATTCTATTCTATTCTATTCTATTCCATATTTTCTATTCTATTCTATTCTATTCTATTCTATTCTATTCTATTCTATTCTATTCTATTCTATTCTATTCCATATTTTTCTATTCTATTCTATTCTATTCTATTCTATTCTATTCTATTCTATTCTATTCTATTCTATTCTATTCTATTCCATATTTTCTATTCTATTCTATTCTATTCTATTCTATTCTATTCTATTCTATTCTATTCTATTCTATTCTATTCTATTTTCCTATTCCTATTCTATTCCTTATTTCTAATTCTATTCTATTCTATTCTATTCTATTCTATTCTATTCTATTCTATTCTTCTATTCTATTCTATTCTATTCTATTCCTTATTTCTAATTCTATTCTATTCTATTCTATTCTATTCTATTTTATTCTATTCCATATTTTCTATTCTATTCTATTCTATTCTATTCTATTCTATTCTATTCTATTCTATTCTATTCTATTCTATTCCATATTTTCTATTCTATTCTATTCTATTCTATTCTATTCTATTCTATTCTATTCTATTCTATTCTATTCTATTCCTTATTTCTAATTCTATTCTATTCTATTCTATTCTATTCTATTCTATTCTATTCTATTCTATTCTATTCTATTCCTTATTTCTAATTCTATTCTATTCTATTCTATTTTATTTTATTCTATTCCATATTTTCTATTCTATTCTATTCTATTCTATTCTATCTATTCTATTCTATTCTATTCTATTCTATTCTATTCCTTATTTCTAATTCTATTCTATTCTATTCTATTTTATTCTATTCCATATTTTCTATTCTATTCTATTCTATTCTATTCTATTCTATTCTATTCTATTCTATTCTATTCCATATTTTCTATTCTATTCTATTCTATTCTATTCTATTCTATTCTATTCTATTCTATTCTATTCTATTCTATTCTATTCCTTATTTTCTATTCTATTCTATTCTATTCAATTCTATTCTATTCTATTCTATTCTATTCTATTTCTATTCTATTCCATATTTTCTATTCTATTCTATTCTATTCTATTCTATTCTATTCTATTCCATATTTTCTATTCTATTCTATTCTATTCTATTCTATTCTATTCTATTCTATTCTATTCTATTCTATTCTATTCTATTCTATTCTATTCCTTATTTCTAATTCTATTCTATTCTATTCTATTCTATTCTATTCTATTCTATTCTATTCTATTCCTTATTTCTAATTCTATTCTATTCTATTCTATTCTATTTTATTCTATTCCATATTTTCTATTCTATTCTATTCTATTCTATTCTATTCTATTCTATTCTATTCTATTCTATTCTATTCTATTCCTTATTTTCTATTCTATTCTATTCTATTCTATTCTATTCTATTCTATTCTATTCTATTCTATTCTATTCTATTCTATTCTATTCTATTCATATTTTCTATTCTATTCTATTCTATTCTATTCTATTCTATTCTATTCTATTCTATTCTATTCCTTATTTCTAATTCTATTCTATTCTATTCTATTCTATTCTATTCTATTCTATTCTATTCTATTCTATTCTATTCCTTATTTCTAATTCTATTCTATTCTATTCTATTCTATTCTATTTATTCTATTCCATATTTTCTATTCTATTCTATTCTATTCTATTCTATTCTATTCTATTCTATTCTATTCTATTCTATTCTATTCTATTCTATTCTATTCTATTCTATTCTATTCCATATTTTCTATTCTATTCTATTCTATTCTATTCTATTCTATTCTATTCTATTCTATTCTATTCTATTCTGATTCCTTATTTCTAATTCTATTCTATTCTATTCTATTCTATTCTATTCTATTCTATTCTATTTCTATTCCTTATTTCTAATTCTATTCTATTCTATTCTATTTTATTTTATTCTATTCCATATTTTCTATTCTATTCTATTCTATTCTATTCTATTCTATTCTATTCTATTCTATTCTATTCCATATTTTCTATTCTATTCTATTCTATTCTATTCTATTCTATTCTATTCTATTCTATTCTATTCTATTCTATTCTATTCTATTCTATTCTATTCTATTCCTTATTTTCTATTCTATTCTATTCTATTCTATTCTATTCTATTCTATTCTATTCTATTCTATTCTATTCTATTCCATATTTTCTATTCTATTCTATTCTATTCTATTCTATTCTATTCTATTCTATTCTATTCTATTCTATTCTATTCCATATTTTCTATTCTATTCTATTCTATTCTATTCTATTCTATTCTATTCTATTCTATTCTATTCTATTCCTTATTTCTAATTCTATTCTATTCTATTCTATTTCTATTCTATTCTATTCTATTCTATTCTATTCTATTCTATTCTATTCTATTCCTTATTTCTAATTCTATTCTATTCTATTCTATTCTATTTTATTCTATTCCATATTTTCTATTCTATTCTATTCTATTCTATTCTATTCTATTCTATTCTATTCTATTCTATTCTATTCTATTCTATTCCTTATTTCTAATTCTATTCTATTCTATTCTATTTTATTCTATTCCATATTTTCTATTCTATTCTATTTTATTCTATTCTATTCTATTCTATTCTATTCTATTCTATTCTATTCTATTCCATATTTTCTATTCTATTCTATTCTATTCTATTCTATTCTATTCTATTCTATTCTATTCTATTCTATTCTATTCCTTATTTCTAATTCTATTCTATTCTATTCTATTCTATTCTATTCTATTCTATTCTATTCTATTCTATTCTATTCTATTTCTAATTCTATTCTATTCTATTCTATTCTATTCTATTCTATTCTATTCTATTCTATTCTATTCTATTCTATTCTATTCTATTCCATATTTTCTATTCTATTCTATTCTATTCTATTCTATTCTATTCTATTCTATTCTATTCTATTCTATTCTATTCTATTCCTTATTTTCTATTCTATTCTATTCTATTCTATTCTATTCTATTCTATTCTATTCTATTCTATTCTATTCTATTCTATTCTATTCTATTCCATATTTTCTATTCTATTCTATTCTATTCTATTCTATTCTATTCTATTCTATTCCATATTTTCTATTCTATTCTATTCTATTCTATTCTATTCTATTCTATTCTATTCTATTCTATTCTATTCTATTCTATTCTATTCTATTCTATTCTATTCTATTCTATTCCATATTTTCTATTCTATTCTATTCTATTCTATTCTATTCTATTCTATTCTATTCTATTCTATTCTATTCTATTCTATTCTATTCTATTCTATTCCATATTTTCTATTCTATTCTATTCTATTCTATTCTATTCCATATTTTCTATTCTATTCTATTCTATTCTATTCTATTCTATTCTATTCTATTCTATTCTATTCTATTCTATTCTATTCTATTCTATTCTATTCTATTCTATTAATTTTGTTCTATTCTAATTTTGTTCTCTTCTCTTCTATTCTCAATTGGAGCAGGCTGTTCATGAAATCTCTCAGCTGGAACGGTAACAAATGGATTGATGGAGATTCTCCATCATCCAGGTCATGGTCTTACCCAAAGGTGCTTTTTTCAGGAGGTAAATGTAAGTGTCATTTTTATTTCCTTGATATAATAAGAATGGTATTAGTTTAAACAGGAGACAGCAAACGCTAAGGGCAAAAGAGAGGAAATATCTAATGTAGTTGCTGAGGTACTTGTATGTCATCGTAGCATCGCTTAACTTGGC
>CM044371.1:135180019-135234206 GCA_024294585.1 Vipera latastei
ATCATCCAAACTCTGCTGTTTAAGAAAGCAGAAGTTAAGGAAACAGAAAAAGAGTGGTGTGTGTGTGTGTGTGTGTAGGCTTTGTGGTGGCCACCATCTTGACTTTTTTGACCTACTGCCTCTGGACCAGCTTTTGGAGGGTCTGGTCAAAAGAGACAGGTGATGTTCCCACAGACAGGCTGTCAATTTCCTCCCTTTCATCTCCCTTGCAGCTACTACAGGCAATTCTCATTTTTTTACTGACCAACAGCATTAGTGAAAAGGGTGACTTACGACCGGTCCTCACACTTACGACTGTCACAGTGCCCACCCACCCTGTTAATTTGTTTAACAGCCATGGCACAAGAAAGGGGTGTCCAACTGAGTGCAACTCACCGAACAACCGGCTCGCTTATCAACGAGGACTTGCCGATGTTGGGTTACCCGGGATCAACTAAATCCCTTTTTCCATCAAGCCCATCATGCTGAGCCCAGATGCCCCCCTGGATGCCCAGTTTTACCTTATCAAAGGTGCCTCCTCGGTTGATGAGAAAGACCCTCGCCAACAGACTGGCGTGGATGGAATAACGCAAGTGGGGGATCAGGAGCTGGAGCAGGGAACGAGGAAGAAACCATGGTTACTCGAGCTAACCACCATCGGGGAGGCTGCTCTCCCGCCCTTTGAACACCCCCCCCAACACCACCCAGCCCACCTTGTACAAAGGGTGACACATGGGGAGGTTCCTCAAGGTGGCCACCGAGAAGACGTCGGCGATCATGTGGCAGCGGAGCAGGTGGGCGATGACCTCGTGGGTGTGGAACTCGGCGTTTCGCACCCAGGTCTTGGCTAAGGTCCACAGCCACTCCTCGTCGGTGGGCAGGAAGATGGGACTTTGAGGACCAGGATGCTGGCTGAGCTAAGGGGGAGACATGGAGGGAGAGGTTGGGAACCCCTGAGGGACAAAGCTGTGGTCGTAAATTGAGGACTGTGCTGTTGTAGCTTTGAACTAGTTTTAAGGAATAGAATAGAGCTGGAAGGGACCTTGGAGGTCTTCTAGTCCAGCCCCCCGCTTAAGCAGGAGAACCTACATCAGGGGAATTCAAACTTGGCCCTTTTACGACTTGTGGACTTCAACTCCCAGAATTCCTCAGTCAGCGTGAGGGAACTGTGACCCTTTGATGACTTGTGGACTTCAACTCCCAGAATTCCTCAGTCAGCGTGAGGGAACTGTGACCCTTTGATGACTTGTGGGCTTCAACTCCCAGAATTCCTCAGCCAGCGTGAGGGAACTATGGTTCCCTTCATGACTCGTGGACTTCAACTCCCAGAAGAGGAATTCTGGGAGTTGAAGTCCACCGGTCATCAAAGGGCCACATTTGAAAAGCCCTGTCTTAAAGCACGGTGGCTGAGGAATTCTGGGAGTTGAAGTCCACGGGTCATCTAAGGGCCACGTTGGAAGAGGCCGGCCTTTACCTGGTGGGTTCTTCACAAATGATGGACTTACCTGGATAGCCAGAGGGAGAATTTCTCCGCTGGGCTTTTGGTGGAGCAAACAGATAGGCGCAGCGATATATTGCTGCCGGTTGTTTAATAAAGTAGTGGGGATGTTCTCCAGGACCTTGTAGTCCGCCAAGTAGATGGTCCCTTTCTATAAAAAAAAATAAAAAATAAAAAAATAGCAGTATTCCAGTGTTTGAGGGGCTTCCCCAAAGAGGAGGGGGTCAGCTTATTCTCCAGAGCACCAGAGGGAAGGACGAGAAACAATGGATGGAAACTCATCAAGGAGAGAAGCAACCTTACAGTGAGGACAATTAACCAGTGGAACAGCTGGCCACCAGATGTTGTGGTCACTTGTCTGAGACGGTATAGAGTCTCCTCCAAAGTCCCTTCTATTCTGTTCTGTTCTGTTTTGTTCTGTTCCATTCTGTTCCGTTCTCTTCCATTCCATTCCATTCCATTCCATTCCATTCCATTCCATATTTTCTATTCTATTCTATTCTATTCTATTCTATTCTATTCTATTCTATTCTATTCTATTCTATTCTATTCTATTCTATTCTATTCTATTCTATTCCTTATTTCTAATTCTATTCTATTCTATTCTATTCTATTCTATTCTATTCTATTCTATTCTATTCTATTCTATTCTATTCCTTATTTCTAATTCTATTCTATTCTATTCTATTCTATTCTATTCTATTCTATTCTATTCTATTCTATTCTATTCTATTCCATATTTTCTTTTCTATTCTATTCTATTCTATTCTATTCTATTCTATTCTATTCTATTCTATTCTATTCCTTATTTCTAATTCTATTCTATTCTATTCTATTCTATTCTATTCTATTCTATTCTATTCTATTCTATTCTATTCTATTCTATTCTATTCCTTATTTCTAATTCTATTCTATTCTATTCTATTCTATTCTATTTTATTCTATTCCATATTTTCTATTCTATTCTATTCTATTCTATTCTATTCTATTCTATTCTATTCTATTCTATTCTATTCTATTCTATTCTATTCTATTCCTTATTTCTAATTCTATTCTATTCTATTCTATTTTATTCTATTCCATATTTTCTATTCTATTCTATTCTATTCTATTCTATTCTATTCTATTCTATTCTATTCTATTCTATTCTATTCTATTCCATATTTTCTATTCTATTCTATTCTATTCTATTCTATTCTATTCTATTCTATTCTATTCTATTCTATTCTATTCTATTCCTTATTTCTAATTCTATTCTATTCTATTCTATTCTATTCTATTCTATTCTATTCTATTCTATTCTATTCCTTATTTCTAATTCTATTCTATTCTATTCTATTTTATTCTATTCCATATTTTCTATTCTATTCTATTCTATTCTATTCTATTCTATTCTATTCTATTCTATTCCTTATTTCTAATTCTATTCTATTCTATTCTATTTTATTCTATTCCATATTTTCTATTCTATTCTATTCTATTCTATTCTATTCTATTCTATTCTATTCTATTCTATTCTATTCTATTCTATTCTATTCTATTCCATATTTTCTATTCTATTCTATTCTATTCTATTCTATTCTATTCTATTCTATTCTATTCTATTCTATTCTATTCTATTCTATTCCTTATTTTCTATTCTATTCTATTCTATTCTATTCTATTCTATTCTATTCTATTCTATTCTATTCTATTCCATATTTTCTATTCTATTCTATTCTATTCTATTCTATTCTATTCTATTCTATTCTATTCTATTCTATTCTATTCTATTCCATATTTTCTATTCTATTCTATTCTATTCTATTCTATTCTATTCTATTCTATTCTATTCTATTCTATTCCTTATTTCTAATTCTATTCTATTCTATTCTATTCTATTCTATTCTATTCTATTCTATTCTATTCTATTCTATTCTATTCTATTCTATTCTATTCCTTATTTCTAATTCTATTCTATTCTATTCTATTCTATTCTATTTTATTCTATTCCATATTTTCTATTCTATTCTATTCTATTCTATTCTATTCTATTCTATTCTATTCTATTCTATTCTATTCTATTCTATTCTATTCCTTATTTCTAATTCTATTCTATTCTATTCTATTTTATTCTATTCCATATTTTCTATTCTATTCTATTCTATTCTATTCTATTCTATTCTATTCTATTCTATTCTATTCTATTCTATTCTATTCCATATTTTCTATTCTATTCTATTCTATTCTATTCTATTCTATTCTATTCTATTCTATTCTATTCCTTATTTCTAATTCTATTCTATTCTATTCTATTCTATTCTATTCTATTCTATTCTATTCTATTCTATTCTATTCCTTATTTCTAATTCTATTCTATTCTATTCTATTTTATTCTATTCCATATTTTCTATTCTATTCTATTCTATTCTATTCTATTCTATTCTATTCTATTCTATTCCTTATTTCTAATTCTATTCTATTCTATTCTATTTTATTCTATTCCATATTTTCTATTCTATTCTATTCTATTCTATTCTATTCTATTCTATTCTATTCTATTCTATTCTATTCTATTCTATTCTATTCTATTCCATATTTTCTATTCTATTCTATTCTTATTCTATTCTATTCTATTCTATTCTATTCCTTATTTTCTATTCTATTCTATTCTATTCTATTCTATTCTATTCTATTCTATTCTATTCTATTCTATTCTATTCTATTCTATTCCATATTTTCTATTCTATTCTATTCTATTCTATTCTATTCTATTCTATTCTATTCTATTCTATTCTATTCATATTCTATTCTATTCTATTCTATTCTATTCTATTCTATTCTATTCTATTCTATTCTATTCTATTCTATTCCTTATTTCTAATTCTATTCTATTCTATTCTATTCTATTCTATTCTATTCTATTCTATTCCTTATTTCTAATTCTATTCTATTCTATTCTATTCTATTTTATTCTATTCCATATTTTCTATTCTATTCTATTCTATTCTATTCTATTCTATTCTATTCTATTCTATTCTATTCTATTCCTTATTTCTAATTCTATTCTATTCTATTCTATTTTATTCTATTCCATATTTTTCTATTCTATTCTATTTTATTCTATTCTATTCTATTCTATTCTATTCTATTCTATTCTATTCTATTCTATTCTATTCTATTCATATTTTCTATTCTATTCTATTCTATTCTATTCTATTCTATTCTATTCTATTCTATTCTATTCTATTCTATTCCTTATTTCTATTCTATTCTATTCTATTCTATTCTATTCTATTCTATTCTATTCTATTCTATTCTATTCTATTCTATTCTATTTCTAATTCTATTCTATTCTATTCTATTCTATTCTATTCTATTCTATTCTATTCTATTCTATTCCATATTTTCTATTCTATTCTATTCTATTCTATTCTATTCTATTCTATTCTATTCTATTCTATTCTATTCCTTATTTTCTATTCTATTCTATTCTATTCTATTCTATTCTATTCTATTCTATTCTATTCTATTCTATTCTATTCTATTCTATTCTATTCTATTCTATTCCATATTTTCTATTCTATTCTATTCTATTCTATTCTATTCTATTCTATTCTATTCTATTCTATTCTATTCTATTCTATTCTATTCTATTCTATTCTATTCCATATTTCTATTCTATTCTATTCTATTCTATTCTATTCTATTCTATTCTATTCTATTCTATTCTATTCTATTCCATATTTTCTATTCTATTCTATTCTATTCTATTCTATTCTATTCTATTCTATTCTATTCTATTCTATTCCATATTTTTCTATTCTATTCTATTCTATTCTATTCTATTCTATTCCATATTTTCTATTCTATTCTATTCTATTCTATTCTATTCTATTCTATTCTATTCTATTCTATTCTATTCTATTAATTTTGTTCTATTCTAATTTTGTTCTCTTCTCTTCTATTCTCAATTGGAGCAGGCTGTTCATGAAATCTCTCAGCTGGAACGGTAACAAATGGATTGATGGAGATTCTCCATCATCCAGGTCATGGTCTTCCCAAAGGTGCTTTTTTCAGGAGGTAAATGTAAGTGTCATTTTTATTTCCTTGATATAATAAAGAATGGTATTAGTTTAAACAGGAGACAGCAAACGCTAAGGGCAAAAGAGAGGAAATATCTAATGTAGTTGCTGAGGTACTTGTATGTCATCGTAGCATCGCTTAACTTGGCCACCACGTTGCTTTTTTAAATACTTAACTGTAAAACTAGAAAATCAATAAAATATGTTTTTAAAAAAGCAATCACCTTCAGTTCTTCCTGCAGGTTGTCGTTTCTCCCAAAGTCCCTGCCACCATTTCCTGGGTCACGGGGAAGTTTTCCGGGATAGCGGTGCACTTCCGGATTTTGATGGGGTTGATCCCATTCAGAAACTGGTACCCAAAGAAAGCATCGTCCTTCCAGTGCTTAAAGACAAACTCTGGGGGGGGGGGGGAAGGAGGGAGCCCAGAATGATGAAGGATGTAGTACAACACGGCTAGATCCCAACCAGAAGGATCTCCTCCAATGGAGCTCTTTCCACAGAATTAATTGGAACTGGCCTTTCTCAAACTGGGCAATGAGTGGGTGGGCTTCAGCACCCAGAATGCCCCAGCCAGCCATACTTTAAGGCAGGGGTCCCCAATGCCCAGTTTGTGGACCAGCATGCAAAACCACTTTCTCCCCGGAACCGGTCCCTGGTGCCCCAAAGCTTGGGGGGGGGGCAGGGTGATGCTTTAAGGTGTGGACTAACTCCCAGAATTCCCCAGCCAGGTATGCTTTAAGATGGTGGACTTCCATTCCCAGAATTCCCCAGCCAGCATATTTTCAGACTTCACGCCTTCTGCCAGAGACAAGCTATGCCTGGTTTGAGCAAAGTTGTGCTACCGGTTCTGGGGAATGGAGTTGTGGGAGGTGGTGAGTGTGTCGTTGTGAAATGAAGAGAAGTCCTTGGCCCAGCACTGACCTGAGACCGGTGTGTGTGGTAGAACCAGAAGATTTTGCGGATGTCCTCCAGCCTCTCCCAGGAGTAAGGCTTGTAGAGGTAGTTATTCAATGCGCTGACAAGGGAGCAGGAGAAGAAGGAGGTTTGGAAGAAGCTCAAAAGGGGTTGGAAGGAGGGAGCAGGGCCCCTGGGGGCTCAGTCGGGAGACGTTTGTTGTTGGGTGGGTGGGTGGGTGGATGGATGGATGGATGGATGGGTGGGTGGATGGATGGATGGATGGATGGGTGGTGGGTGGGTGAGTGGAAGGATGGGTGGGTGGGTGGATGGATGGGTGGGTGGGTGGGTGAGTGGAAGGATGGATGGTGTGGAAGGATGGATGGGTGGGTGGCTGGGTGGAAGGATGGATGGGTGGGTGGGTGGGTGGGTGGAAGGATGGATGGGTGGGTGGGTGGAAGGATGGGTGGGTGGGTGGGTGGAAGGATGGGTGGGTGGGTGGGTGGGGTGGAAGGATGGATGGGTGGGTGGGTGGAAGGATGGATGGGTGGGTGGGTGGAAGGGTGGGTGGGTGTGGGTGGGTGGGTGGGTGGGTGGATGGATGGATGGATGGATGGATGGATGTGGAAGGATGGATGGGTGGAAGGATAGATGGGTGGGTGGGTGGGTGGAAGGATGGATGGGTGGGTGGGTGGGTGGGTGGGTGGAAGGATGGATGGGTGGGTGGGTGGAAGGATGGGTGGGTGGTGGGTGGGTAGAAGGATGGATGGGTGGGTGGGTGGAAGGATGGATGGGTGGGTGGGTGGAAGGATGGGTGGGTGGGTGGGTGGGTGGGTGGAAGGATGGATGGGGTGGGGTGGGGTGGGTGGAAGGATGGATGGGTGGGTGGGTGGATGGTGGTGGGTGGGTGGGTGGGTGGGTGGGTGGATGGATGGAGGATGGATGGATGATGGGTGGATGGATGGATTGGTGGATGGATGGATGGATGGATGGATGGATGGGTGGGTGGGTGGGTGGGTGGAAGGATGGATGGGTGGGTGGGTGGGTGGGTGGGTGGAAGGATGGATGGGTGGGTGGGTGGAAGGATGGGTGGGTGGGTGGGTGGGTGGGTGGGTGGAAGGATGGGTGGGTGGGTGGGTGGAAGGATGGATGGGTGGGTGGGTGGAAGGATGGATGGGTGGGTGGTTGGGTGGGTGGGTGGATGGATGGATGGATGGATGGATGGATGGGTGGAAGGATGGATGGGTGGAAGGATAGATGGGTGGGTGGGTGGGTGGAAGGATGGATGGGTGGGTGGGTGGGTGGGTGGTGGTGGAAGGATGGATGGGTGGGTGGGTGGAAGGATGAGGTGGGTGGGTGGGTGGGTGGGTAGAAGGATGGATGGGTGGGTGGGTGGAAGGGATGGATGGGTGGGTGGGTGGAAGGATGGGTGGGTGGGGTGGGTGGGTGGGTGGAAGGATGGATGGGTGGGTGGGGTGGAAGGATGGATGGGTGGGTGGGTGGAAGGATGGATGGGTGGGTGGGTGGGTGGGTGGGTGGGTGGGTGGATGGATGGATGGATGGATGGATGGATGGATGGATGGATGGGTGGATGGATGGATGGATGGATGGATGGGTGGGTGGGTGGAGGGAGGGAGGGAAGATGGAGGGATGGGTGGGTGGGTGGATCAGCGGAAGGAAGAAGGGATGGAGGGATGAAAGATAGGTGGATGGATGGGGGTATGGGTGGATGGGTGGATGGGGGAATGGATGGATGGGGGAATGGAGAGAGGGAAGAAAGGTGGACGGATGGATGGTGGATGGAAGGATGAAGGGAGGGATGAAATGGATGGATAAATATATACTTTCAGGGAACATTTGGTTTTGCATGTCTGCCTATAATCTTATCCATCCATCTAACTATATCTGTCTGTCTATCCACCTCTATCATTATCTATCTATCTATCTATCTATCTATCTATCTATCTATCTATCTATCTATCTATCTATCTCTACTATCTATCTATCCATCCATCCATCCATCATCTATTCATCATGTATCATCTATGAAACTATTTATATCAATCTATCATCTATCTCTGTCTCTGTCTGTCTGTCTCTCTCTCTCTCTCTCTCTCGCTCGCTCTCTCCTTATCTATATCTCTATATCCATCCATCCTATTTATCCACTGATTTTCTCTTTCTCTCTCTCTCTCTCTCTCTCTCACTCTCTCTCTCTCTCTCTCTCTCTCTTTCCATCTCTCTGATCACTCTCGAGGGCCACAAGGAGGCTTCAATTCCTGGGGACCACATGGAGAAGAAACCCTGACGCGCTGGGCTTTTGCCTTCTCCAGGAGGCTGTTCCCCTCTCTCCAACCACCCCTGGCATCTCTTAGTGGTCTCCCCTCCAGCAGGCCTGACTCTGCGTGGCTTCCCAGCCCAGGGGACCCTTGCTGGGGGACTTGCTAGTAAAAACCTAACTCCCAACACTTACACAATCGTCAGGCCTTTGTAAAAGGCCGCTGACTTAGGGAAGGAGTACATAACGTTGTGATCAATCGTGACAATTGCGTCGATGTCGGCACACCAAGGTATATCGGGCAGGTATTCCTTCCACCTGTGTGCAGAAAAAGTGTCCCTGTTTTTGTATAAACTCCCAGAGTCCCCACCTCTTCAAATTACCAACAAAGTTGATAATGCACAGTTTTGGTACATAAAGTTTTGCGAGAACAATTGAGAAAGAATGAAGCGCTCTGTGCTTACTCCGGCAACCCTTTGGGGCAGTAAACAGTGATCCACTATAACACCATCTTGACCCAGTGGCTTAGGGTGATGGGACTTGTAGTCCCAGAACTTGGGAAGGCACCATTTCTTACCTGAGCAGGGGGTTGGACTAGATGACCTCCAAGGTCCCTCCCATCATCATCATCATCATCATCATCATTTAAGAAAGGCAATACTATATATATTCCTCTTGATCGGGAACGAGATCTTCGTAGATCTTCCTCTAAACTACAACTCCCAGCATCCTCTCTAATCGGCAGTTGTATGGCAGCCGGGAGTCGTAGGCATTAGAATCATACAGAGGAAGAATCGGAAGGGACCTTGGAGATCATCTAGTCAGGTTTTCACAACCTGGGCCTCTTTCAGATGGGGTTGAGGGACTTCAGCTCCCAGAATGCCCCAGCCAGCAATGCTGGCTGTGGGGCATTCTGGGAGTTGAAGTCCACCCAGCTTATAAGTGGCCCTAGTCGAGAATCTCTTTGCCTCAGTGGGACCAAACAGGGATGCTGGAGTTTGAAAATGTCGACTCTGAAGAGTCCACCGTTTTAAAATTAGACTTAAAAATTAGAGTTAAAAGGGAGAGGAAAATTAAATATTAAATATTATGAATGTGTTTGATTTATGGATTTACCCAGGCAATATACATAATGGTTTTTGATTTATTAAAGGGGATATTGTATTATTAAGTAGATGATTTAATATGGTGGGAAATAGATAACTTTTAGGAAATAGAACAAGATTATATTCAAATAGATAAAATGTGTATTTTGGATATTCTAGTTAGTTATGAAGTGGGATTTGGGGAATCTTGGTTACCCAAAGTCTGAAGATTATAAATATCAAAGATTAAATTGGAATATTGACGAGAAACTAAAAATCGAGTAAAAATTAACAGCAGGATGTGGATTGTTTATGAAGATTGAATGCAGTTAAGATAGGTATAAGCTAAAAAAGTTATTGATAAATGTAATAATGATGTTTTTTATTGTTGATACAATTAGAAATGTACTAACTTGAACACGAGACAGTAAACGTTAAGGGAAAAAGAGAAGAAATATTTGATGTCGTAACCTGACTTTGTTATTGAGTTATTGTTCAACCAACCCAGTTGCCGTGTTGCTTTTCAAATAGTCAAATGCAAAATTGGAAAATTAATAAAATATTATTTTTAAAAAAAAGAGTCCACCGGTTTTCTTCCAGACTCACCCATATTTGCGCTGTCGCAGTTGCAGCTCTTCCCAACGATGCATCTGCTGAATGGTGTGAGTGTCGTCCGAAGGTGTGTGGAGCTGTGGGGTTAAAAAAGGAAAGGAATCAGGAAAAAACATCCCACCTCAGCTGGCCTCCTTTGCCAGCCCACCCCTCCCGGCTCCTGCAATTCCTGCGGAGTTTTTTTCTTTAAAAAAGTTTTATTGATTTTTCTAATTTTACATTTAAGTATCTCCAAAAGCAACGTGGCAGCTGAGTTAGCCGATAATTCAACGACATACAAGTGTCTTTCGTGCAAGTCTCAAACTACCGCATTAAATATTTTCCCCTTTTCTCACAGCTGACTGCCTCACCTTTAAACTAATACAATTCTTATTAAGGTAAAGGTAAAGGTTCCCCCGCACATGCGTGCTAGTCGTTTCCGACTCTAGGGGGCCGGTGCTCATCTCCGTTTCAAAGCCGAAGAGCCAGCGCTTGTCCGAGGACGTCTCCGTGGTCATGTGGCCGGCATGACTAGACGCCAAAGGCGCACGGAACGCTGTTACCTTCCCACCGTAGTGGTCCCTATTTTTCTACTTGCATTTTTACGTGCTTTCGAACTGCTAGGTTGGCAGAAGCTGGGATGAGTAACAGGCGCTCACTCTGCTACGCGGGCACTCGGGATTCGACCCGCCAAACTGCCGACCTTCTGATCGACAAGCTCAGCGTCCTAACCCACTGAGCCACCGCGTCCCTTACAATTCTTATTATATCAATGGAATAAACGTAACATAAAATAAAAAAAATAAAAATTCCTGCGGAGTTTTCTTCAGCAGGATTTGTCGAAAAGAAAAGGGAAGGGTGTAGGGGAATTCCAGCACCAGGACGGCTTCCCCTTGGGAAGCGGTATGTCGGCACCTGTGCCAGGGTGGAGGCGTTGCTGGTTTTCTTCCTAACCATCTTCCGAGGAGTCGACAAAGAGGTTGGTCTTCTCCCTGATGAGGGAAGAGCGGGTGAAGGCTGGAGATGGAAGGACGTAGCTCGGGGCTGAATTGTGGGGCCCTTGGTGCTCTCTGAGCTGGGTGGTTTTCTGGCAGACGTTTCATGACCCAACTGGGGAACGTCATCAGTGCTAGAAGGGAAGGGAGATTGTGGAGACAGGAGGAGGAGGAGGAGGAGGAGGAGGAGGAGGAGGAGGAGGAGGAGGAGGAGGAGGAGGAGGAGGACTGTGGGGTCCTTGGTGCTCTCTGAGCTGGGTGGTTTTCTGGCAGATGTTTCATGACCCAACTAGGGAACGTTCATCAGTGCTACAAAGGCAGTAGGGTTTGCAGAGACGAGGAGGAGGAGGAGGAGGAGGAGGAGGAGGAGGAGGAGGAGGAGGAGGAGGAGGAGGAGGAGGAGGAGGTGGAGGAGGAGGAGGAAAGAACTGTGGGGCCCTTGGTGTTCTCTAAGCTGGGTGCTTTTCTTGAAGACGTTTCATGACCCAACTAGGGAACGTCATCTGTGCTGATGATCATCATCCCCATATACCGCATATAACCTGAGAGCCAGCCCCCGTCGCTTCTAGCACTGATGTTCTTCCTAGTTGAGTCAACCTGTGGCCAGAAAGGTCGTAAAATGGGACAACACTCACTTAAGGACTGTCTCGCTTAGCAACAGATACCTTGGGTACCTTGGGCTACACAGTGGTCGTAAGTCCAGGGCTACCTGCCTTTGGAGTCTGGGAGCGCCAAAGACCCACTAATCTTGCCTTGCAGGTCTCCTCCTCCAACCTGGCGTAGCTACTCACCCGTTCCTTCGCTGACGGAGACGGTGCAGTAACCCTCGATCCACTGGTAGCAGGGGAAGCGGAAGAGCTCTCCATGAGGACTGGTCACCTGGACAAAGCTGCAGTACCAGCTGCTCTGGGGGAAGTAGGAATAGGGCTCCTTCTGCAGGCGGATCAGCAAGATGGGTCCCAGGTCCCGATCGCACGGAATGTCCACCTCGGCCACCTGTCGGGGAAGCGAGGAGAAAGAGTCAGGGTCCCCAGAGGAGGAGAAATGGGGCAGTGTTACAGGTGGCCCATGGTGTCCTGCCAGGTGTTCAGTCCGCCTTCTGGACTTCAACTCCCAGAATTCCCCAGCCAGCCTCTTCCCTTTTCCCTTCCCCAGTTCCCTTTCCTCTTCCTCCTCCTCCTCCTCTCCTCTACCTCCTCCTCCCCAGCCCCTCCCGTCCCTGCCCCTCCCCCTCCTCCTCTTCCTCCTTTTCCCCTTCCCCTTCTCCCTCCCTCAACCTCTTCCATCCCTTCTCTTCCTCCCCTTCCCCTTCCCCTCCCCCCCTCTTCTCCTCCCCCTCCTCCATTTCCATCCCTGTTTGCCCTCTCCCTGTTTCTCCTCCATTTCCATCCCCCCTCCTCCTCCTCTTCCTCCCCCTCTTCCTCCTCCTCCCCCTCCTTTCCCATCTAGCACTGATGAGGTTCCCTAGTTGGGTCATGAAACGTCTGCAACAAAACAACCAATCTTAGAGAGCACCAAGGACCCCACACTCCTGTTCTTCCTCCTCCTCCTCCTCCTCCTCCTCCTCCTCCTCCTCCTCATCATCATCATCATCATCATTTCCCTTCTAGAACTGATGATGTTCCCTAGTTGGGTCATGAAACGTATGCAAGAAAACAAGCCAGCTCAGAGAGCGCCAAGGAACCCTCCCTTCAACCCTGAGCTATGAATGTCCTCCTTCTGATAATTCTCCTTACACCAAGGCCTGGTCACCCTCCAACTAGGAGAGCTAACTGGCCTAACACGAGGGCCAGATCACCCTCAAATGGCCAGGCAATGTGGTCTCAGGAAGTTCTCCCAGACAAGGAGTCCCCAGTTGGTTTCGGGTGGATCGGGGGAGGAACCTCAGGATCAGAGCTGGGGATCCAAAATCGGATTGCCCTTCAACTGGAGATCAGCGTCAAGTCATAAGCTGGGACACGCAGGTTTTTCTGGCTTATTGATGGATGGATGGGTTTGCCCATCAGAAGCTCCCGGCCGTGGGTGGTTCACAAGTCAAAGAATAAAAGCAGGATGACTACTAGCCTGTCACAGCGAGGCTGAGATGTTTAAGACTATTAACCCAATTTAATCAGGCATGTTGGATTCTCCTAACTGGCACAGCCAGGTCTTCAGGGTTTCATGGAAGGCTAATAAGGTTGGGGTTACCCGGATCTCAGATCGAAGACGGGTCCATAAAACTGGTGCTCCAGTTTGGGAAAGCACACTTCCTGGTTGCAAGGAGGCGATGTTTCGCGCCGACTATGGAATTCTGGGAGTTGAAGTCCAGCCATCTTCAAGTCGTCAGGGTTGAGGAACACCAGTGTACATCTTCTGCTTCCTCAAGGGGCCTTTGAAGATGTAGACCTTCTAGCTCAGGGGTCTTCAAACTTGGCCCTTTTGTGACTTGTGGACTTCAAGTCCCAGAATTCCTCAGCCAGGCACAGAAGCGACTGGGCAGCCATTTGTCTGGAATGGTCTAGGCTAGGGTCTCCTGCTTGAGCAGGGGGCTGGACTAGAAGACCTCCAAGGTCCCTTCCAACTCTCCTCCTCCTCCTCCTCCCCCCTCTTCCTCTTTTTAAAGAAGAAACTGCACAGCCACTTATCTGGAATGGTATAGGGTAGGGCTCTTCAAACGTGGCCCTTTTATGACATGTGGACTTCAACTCCCAGAATTCCTCAGCCAGCATGCCTGACTGAGGAATTCTGGGACTTGAAGTCCACAAGCAGGGGTCTTCCAACGTGGCCCTTTGATGACTTGTGGACTTCAACTCCCAGAATTCCTCAGCCAGCATGCCTGACTGAGGAATTCTGGGAGTTGAAGTCCACAAGCAGGGGTCTTCAAACCTGGCCCTTTGATGACTTGTGGACTTCAACTCCCAGAATTCCTCAGCCAGCGTGCCTGTCTGAGGAATTCTGGGAGTTGAAGTCCACAAGTCATCAAAGGGCCACGTTGGAAGACCCCTGAACTAGAGCCATCTAAAGTTCTGCTTTCAGTAGAGATAGCTCTTGTCCCGTTCAGTCTCTGGAAAGCCTGCATCATCCTAAAATAAACTACATGTCCCATCCTCCTTAACTAGCCCTGGCTGGAGGGAAACTCTTTTTCAGATCTTCTCCAGATGTTGGAGCAGTGCCCAGAAATCCATTTTCGGCTCATTCTCAACTCCAGGTTTGCCAATGTTTTTTTTTTCCAATTAGGCACACACCTACACAAAGACACACACAGAGAGACACAGCCCCTGTGTGCAGAAAAGGTTGGGCCCTTCCTCTTTCTGGAATCAAGCCTGGGGGGGGGGTGTCTTTGCTGCCAGGGGATTGTGTTGGTGCGTGTTGATGGGACAGCCTTTGATTCTCATTCCCTTTGAATAAAAGCTTGGGTAAAGCTGCCACTTTGGACAATCCCTCATTTGAATCCTTTAATTAGTTAAAAGCGTGATGATTGACAGGCCGGGGAAAGGATTTTCAGCTCTGAATTGCCAAAATATAAATGATGTCCATGGAGGGGGGGGGGGATTCTAAAATAATAACAATACTGTTGGAAGGGACCTTGGAGGTCATCTAGTCCAACCCCCTGCTCAGGCAGGAAACCCTATACCATTTTTGGTATAGGACAGCCATTTGCCTGAAATGGTATAGGGTTTCCTGCCTGAGCAGGGGGTTGGACTAGATGACCTCCAAGGTCCCTTCCAACTTTATATTATTATTATTATTATTATTATTATTATTATTATTATTATTATTATTATTATTATTATTATTATTATTATTATTTTAGACAAATGGCTGTCCAGTCTCTTCTTAAAAACCTCCAGTGTTGGGAGCATTCACAGCTTCTAGAGGCAGGTTGTTCCACTGGATAATTGTTCTAACTGTCAGGAAGTTTCTCCTTAGTTCTAGGTTGCTTCTCTCCTTGACTAGTTTCCATCCATTGCTTCTTCTTCTGCCTTCGGGCGCTTTGGAGAAGAGCTTGACTCCTTCTTCTTTGGGGCAGCCCCTGAGATACTGGAAGGCTGCTATCATATCACCCCCTCGTCCTTCTCTTCATTAAACTAGACATACCCAGTTCCAGCAACCGTTCCTAAGATGATCCAAGGCCTGGAGACTAAAACATACGAAGAAGGCTACGGGACTTGGGTTTGGCTAGTCTAGAGAAAAGAAGAAATAGGGGAGACACGATAGCAGCATTCCAGTATTTGAGGGGCTGCCACAAAGAAGAGGAGGGGGGTCACGCTATTCTCGAAAGCACCAGAGGGCAGGACAAGAAACAATGGTTGGAAACTGATCAAGGAGAGAAGCAACCTAGAACTAAGGAGAAACTTCCTAACGGTGAGGACAATCAACCAGTGGAACAATTTGCCACCAGAAACCGTAGGCACTCCATCCCTGGAGGTTTTTAAGAAGAGTCTAGACAGTCACTTGTCTGAGATGGTATGATTTCTCCTGCTTGCGCAGGGGGCTGGACTAGAAGACCTCCAAGGTCCCTTCCAGCTCCTATTCTATTCTGGTCTGTTCTATAATTCTATTCTATTCTATTCTATTCTATTCTATTCTATTCTATTCTATTCTATTCTATTCTATTCTATTCTATTCTATTCTATTCTATTCTATTCTATTCCTTATTTCGTTATTCTATTCTATTCTATTCTATTCTATTCTATTCTATTCTATTCTATTCTATTCTATTCTATTCTATTCTATTCTATTCTATTCTATTCCTTATTTCGTTATTCTATTCTATTCTATTCTATTCTATTCTATTCTATTCTATTCTATTCTATTCTATTCTATTCTATTCTATTCTATTCTATTCCTTATTTCGCTATTCTATTCTATTCTATTCTATTCTATTCTATTCTATTCTATTCTATTCTATTCTATTTTTATATTATTATTATTCTATTCTATTCTATTCTGTTCTATTCTATTCTGTTCTGTTCTGTTCTGCTCTGCTCTGCTCTGCTCTGCTCTGCTCTGTTCTGTTCTATAATTGAATTCTGTTCTGTTCATAAAACAGAGAAGGTCATAGAAAATGATAAAGTTAAACTGCTCTGGGTCTTCGGAATTCAAACAGAAAAGCACCTGCAACATAACACCCCGGACTTAACAATTGTCAATAAGAAAGACAAAAAAAGTCTGGATAGTGGACGTGGCAGTGCCTGGAGACAGCAGAATAGACGAGAAAGAACTGGAGAAGATAACAAAATGCAAAGACCTACAAATAGAAATAGAACGACTGTGGCAAAGGCAAGCAAGGGTAGTACCAATAGTCATAGGCCCCTTGGGTGCCATCCCAAAACAACTGGAGCACCACTTGGACACCATCATCGGCATTGACAAATTCTCCATCAGTCAATTGCAAAAGGCGGCCTTACTGGGAACTGCTTCCATCCTGCAATGATATCTGGAATACCATCAAACATCCACATCTGCCTATCTAAGGACTTGATAGGTAGACAAAAATGCCAAATCCAGTCTGAACATCTTGCTGACTGTGCGATGATAAATAATAATAATAATAATAATAATAATAATAATAATAATAATAATAATAATAATAATGATGATGATGGTGATGATGATGATGATGATGTTGGAAGGGACCTTGGAGGTCATCTAGTCCAATCCCCTGCTCAGGCAGGAAACCCTACACCATTTCAGACTACTGCTACTAATAATAATTTGCAAAAATACATCAAGAAACGGCAGCTTCCTGCCTTAACGTCAGCAATGCTACAAAAAACGGCGCTACTCGAAACATCTTACATTTTAAGGAGGTACCTGGTTGATACCTAAGATGCCGGCAGCAACCCGTGTCAAGCATCAGCGCCAGTCAATTTGAATGTTCAGTTGACTGAGGTTCATGTTTAATGAATAAAAGATAATGATAGTAATAATAAAGTTGGTTGGGACCTTGGAGATCATCTAGTCCACCCCCCTGCTCGGGCAGGAAACCTTATACCATTTCAGGCAAATGGCTGTCCAGTCTCTTCTTAAAAACTTCCAGTGTTGGAGCATTCAGAGCTTCTGGAGGCAGGTTGTTCCACTGTTTAATTGTTCTCACTGTCAGGAAATTTCTCCTTAGTTCCAGGTTGCTTCTCTCCTTAATGAGTTTCCATCCCTTGCTTCTTGTTCTGCCTTCAGGTGCTTTGGAGAATAGCTTGACTCCCTCTTCTTTGGGGCAGCCCCTGAGATATTGGAAGGCTGCTATCATGTCCCCCCTTGTCCTTCTCTTCATTAAACTACACATACCCAATTCCAGCAACCGTTCCTTATGTGTTTTAGCCTCCAGTCCCCTGATCCTCTTTGTTGCTCTTCTCTGCACTCTTTGCAGACTCTCAACATCTTTTGAGGGGCTCCTACAAATTTGAGGGGCTCCTACAAAGAAGAAGTCAAGCTATTCTCCAAAGTATCCAAAGGCAGGACAAGAAGGAACGGGTGGAAACGAATCAAGGAGAGAAGCAACCTGGAACTAAGGAGAAACTTCCTGACAGGGAGAAAAATTAACCAGTGGAACAACCTGCCACCAGAAGTTGTGGGTGCTCCATCACTGGAGGTTTTTGAGAAAATATTGGAAAACCATTTGTCTGAAATGGTATAGGGCAGGGGTAGGCAACCTCGGCTCTTTTATGACTCGTGGACTTCAACTCCCAGAATTCCTGAACCAGCATGGCTGGCTCAGGAATTCTGGGAGTTGAAGTCCACGAGTCATAAAAGAGCCGAGGTTGCCTACCCCTGGTATAGGGGGTTGTCTAGGGAATAAACAACCTCCAAGGTCCCTTCCAATTCTGTTATTCTCTCTCTCTCTGGACCAAAATCCACTCCAGGAGCTGAGGTACCATCTCCCAACTTCCTTCTCAATGGAACTCGAACCCAAATCTTACCGATCCGTCAGAGCAGGGCATCCCAACCTGGTTCAGAAACTTCCTGGGGCTTTCTCCGTTGGCGCCCACCAAGGTGACGGAGATCAGATCTAAAGTCCCAGTTGAAAGACCTTGGCCTGTAGTCACTTCAACCTTGTAGATCAGCGCCTGGTTCTGAGAAGATCCGTCCTGGTCCATCCTGCTGCTGGTGGGATGGAGGAGAAGGAGGAAAGAAGCACGTTCTCTCAAGCTTCAGGAGGGATTGAGGAGGAGAAGAGAACTCCTTCGGAACCGGCTCTTCTCCCCTTTTGAGTTACACCCAGATGCCTCCAAGCCAACTCAGAAGAAGGGCCGTCCTCCTCCTCTTCCTCCTCCTCCTCCTCCTCCTCCTCCTCCTCCTCCTCCTCCTCCTCCTCCTCCTCCTCCTCCTCCTCCTCCTCTGCAGTATCTCCTCCTCCCCTCTTCTTCTTCTTCCACAAACCTTGGCCCACTAGCCTTACTGTGGTCCTTCCTTTCATCCCTAGAGGAAAACCCTCCTCATGGCGGAAAGAAAACAACTTGAGGTCTCCATTGGTGGGTCAGGACATCACGGCTTGAGCAGAAGACATTCAAACTGACAGAGATCCACCCACCAAAACCTACGGGGTCGAAGCCAAAGAAATAGATGGATAGGCGAGGAAAGGAATGCAAGCGGTCCTCAAGTTACAACGATCTGCTTAGTGACCGCTCCAAGTGACCACGGCACTGAAAACGTCACTCACACTTATAATGACCCTTGCAGCATCCTCAGGGTCACGGCGGTAAATTCTTCCTCCTTCCCACGTTGAGCGAATACAATTCTCGCGGCAGTTAATACATGTAACATTCAACGTGCACATTTCCTACGGTCATACCTAACGAAAATAATTCTGGCTTAAAATCTATGGGGTTTGTTGTTGTTGTTGTTGTTTAGTCCTTTTCTCTAACCGTATATGTATTTTTTGACCCAAAATCTTTTGGCTTTCGGGCACGTCCACCAAAGATGACAGCCTGGCTGGGCCTGGTTTACTGTCTACGTTTGCAGCAATTGCTTGGCACGTTTTCAAACATTTTTCACCAGCCTCTCAGGTTATACCAGTGGAGGAAGGGATAATGAAGAAAATTTCAGAGGGTGCAGAAATGGGCAGACTGACGTTCAAAATGAAAGAGAAAGAAGATGGCGAAGGCTTTATACAACATGGGACCCATTTTATCAATGGCTAGAAAAATACCAGGCAGAGAGAAAGGAGTTTAACGTGTATTCGTAAGCCAAACCTTGGAACCCAGACAATACGTTGCTGATAAAATATTCAGGATCTGTAAATGTAAAAAAATGAATAAAATATTGAACGACGACAACAACCAAAAATCACAGGCTCGGCAACGGGTTCAAATTTAACGACGGTTGCAGCTTCCCCGGGGGTCACGCGATCCACTTTTGTGACCGTCGGACAGGGAGATTCACGTAACGACCGTGTTGCTAACTCTACAGCTGCGATGATTCACTTAATGAAACTCACCTAGCAACTGCCTCACCCTAGCCACGGAAATGTGGGTTGTAAGTCAAGAACTAACTGTGTCCATCACTAAAAAAATAAAAATAAATCTGAGAGGGTGGAAATTTCGGGGAGGTTAAAAAAAAGGGATGTCAAATCCCATTCAGCTTTGGCTGGTGGAGACGCTTCTTCTGCAACCTGGTAGTTGTCAGCCCTGTTTTGTTCTGTGTTTTGTTTTGTTCTGTTCTTTGTTTTGTTCTGCTTTGCTTTGCTTTGCTTTGCTTTAATTTGCTTTGTTGATTGATTGTATTTGCATGGCTGCCCATCACATCCAGAAAGGGACTCTGGGTGGGGGACAATGCTCGGTTTAAAAAAAAGCAATAAATACATTTTTAAAAAAACACCAGTCACAATTTTTTTAAAAAAATAACTCCAGAAAGACACAAAATAGATCAGGATGATACTAGCCACAGTAAGGGAGGCATCGCAAAATCTGCCTGGTGTCTTGGGACCACCCAGGCCTGATAACACAGGAATTGAATTGAATCGAATCAAATTGAATCAAATCCAATTCATTTCAATTCAATTCAAGTCTATTCTATTCTGTAATTCTATTCCATTCCATATTTTCTATTCTATTCTATTCTATTCTATTCTATTCTACTCTACTCTATTCTATTCTATTCTATTCTATTCTATTCTATTCTATTCTATCCTATCCTATCCTATCCTATCCTATTCTATTTTCCATTCTATTCCGTTCCATTCCATTCCATTCTGTTCTGTTCTATTCTATATTCCAATATCTATTCTATTCTATTTCATATTTTCTATTCTATTCTATTCTATTCTATTCTATTCTATTCTATTCTATTCTATTCTATTCTATTCTATTCTATATTCCATTCTGTTCTGTTCTATTCTCTATTCTATTCTATTTTCTCTTCTATTCTATTCCATATTTTCTATTCTATTCTATTCTATTCTATTCTATTCTATTCTATTCTATTCTATTCTATTCCATATTTTATATTCTATTCTATATTCTATTCTATTTTATATTCTATTCTATTCCATATATTCTATTATATTCTATATTCTATTCTATTTTATATTCTATTCTATATTCTATTCTGTTCTGTTGTATTTCTAATTCGTTCTGTTCTGTTCTATTCCCAATAGATTCTATTCTATTCCCAATAGATTCTATTCTATTCTATTCTATTCTATTCTATTCTATTCTATTCTATTCTATTCTATTCTATTCCTATTCCTATTCCTATTCCTATTCCTATTCCTATTCCTATTCCTATTCTGTATTTTATTATTCTATTCTATTCTCTTAGCAACTGTCTTTCTTAGCAGCAAATACTTTGGGCTCACCTGTGGTTAAGTCAAGGACTCTGCATTGACTTCTGATAGTTTTGCAGGGTGTGTAAATACATCCTAATATTATTGGGGGACACTGTTCCTGTTAGAAGATAATAGACGATAATATAGTTTTATCTTATCTCATGCTGCAAAGTGTGCAAGAGCTCTCGAAAGGAGTTGACTTAAAATTTATACCGGTGAAAGGAATAAATGATTAGGACGAATAAGCTGAGGATTTTTTTAAAAATGTCCTGTAGGAAAATGACATTTTAAGCCATGACTGTTGTTCTATATAGTTGTATCTTTTATGGAGCTAGCCAACTGTTGTGTAGAGATTCAGAAGACCTTTGCACATAATAAAACATGCGGGAAATCTAATTTCTGCCCCTCTTCAAATGGATTTGCTTCCTGTAGAACGATTTCACGTGTTCTGTAAATGCAAAATGGACTGGACCTGGATTTTCATATGTATTGTACATCTTTGTAAGTGTGCCTTGATTCGTTTTAAAATTCAGATGTTTAGTTTGTTTGTTTTTTCCTGTCCTCAATTTTTCACTGTTGTTTTTGTGTGTGTGTGTGTGTGTGTATGTGGTTGACCCCTTTGAGAATTCCTTTCCGAGTTCTTCAGTCACACCCTTGACAAGTTGATAGTCCTCATGGAGGAAAAGGGTTTGGTTCATTTTCACCCAAGCCGGCAACCTTCCCATCACACAAGCTTCGTGGGGTTCTACGTGTGGTGGGGTCAAAACATAGCTTGTTTCACCCTGATCTCGGATTATCTTTAAAGTTTCTTCCTTGAAAAGCTGGGTTGTTTTTTTTTTAGGAGCCAGATTCGAATTCAAGCTAGACAAATTCTTAAAAAAAACAACTCACTCTCTTTCGGCGAGCCGCCGACCACCATTCGAGACATATAGCTTGTTCAGGAGAGACGCCGGTAAACAACCTTTAATTCTTCATTTATTGTGGTTTCCATCATCCTGTTTGGCTGGTTTATAGTTTGAGGCATGGGGCAAACCCCGGAAACGAGCTAGCTGGGCCTCGTGAAGCTGGGAAATTAACTTAAGATCGTACATGAATTGTGCTGTGCAAATGCAACTGCAGATTCTTAAAAGGGCAGAAATAAATTATGCAGTAACGGAAATGCAGACGTTGAACCACAGATGAACCAAAAATTTTGGTGGCGAAGCAAGGCAGTGGCTAAGCGAGTTCGGCCCCATTTTGCGATCTTTCTTGCCACACTTGTTACGTGAATCACTGCTGTTGTTAAGTTAGCGACACAACTCTTCAGCGAATCCGGCTTCCCTCGTTGACTTGGCTTGTGACAAGGTCGCAAAAGGGGGATCACGCGATCTCCCGGGGCGGGGGGAACGCTGCAACCGTCCTAGTTACATGCCAGTTTCCAAGCGTTTGAATTTGAAATACAGGCAAGTCGTATTTTTTACACAATGCCCAGTGGATTAGTTTAGCAACTCGGTCATGTCTAGCTTTGTAATCAGTTTGCGCGATTTTGCTGCACTCACACATTAAATGTGAAACAGTTTCAGCTTTGTCGTTGCAAAGTCGGCAATTTGGGTCGTCAGTAGATTTTTGTCTCTTCGCTTTCACGGCGTCAGTTTGTGGTGCTTGTTCTTGAGCAGCCAGTATTAAGCCTTCCGTTTCTTTCTTGATGGTTCCCATCCTAAGCCATGCCCATGTCAGGTTGTTATCACATTTTCCTTCAATGTTTTTCAAATGCTGTCCATGCAAAGCTTTGCTTTTCCATCTATTTAATCTGTCACCCAGCCGTTTCTCCTTATATTCTGCCTTTCTTTCTGTTATTTTTATAATGCTCTCCGTTTTCACAGCCTGCAGCAATTTTTCTGTACTTTGATTTACATAGTCATTCAAACATTCAAACTATTATTATTATTATTATTATTATTATTATTATTACTATTATTATTATTATTATTATTATTATTATTATTATTATTATTATTATTATTATTATTATTATTATTTGCAGTGCTTTTTTTGTAAAAGAAAACGGTGCCGGAACTCACACACGTAAATACAACCCACCTTGCCTACCCTACAAGGTGCCATCCAAAAAAGGTGCCAGAACTCCGTTCTGAGCGTTCTATGAGAAAAAAAGCCCTGATTATATGTCCCTTTTGTCAGTGTTGTTGTAACTTCCAATAGTCACTAAATGACTATTGTAGGGCGAGGACTACCTCTATAAGAGTAGCTGGGATGTTCCGTGGAAAAGATTTAAAAAAAAAATGTCAAGAAATCGGAGGAAGAAAGCGTGTCAGAGCTGTTTGTGGCCTTATGTTTTTAAAATAAACAAAAGCAGGATATAAATAACTGAAATGAAAAGCAATAAATGAATAACATGCCGGTGGTCACAGTGTGACCGAAACCCCCCTCCTCCCCTTTTTCATGGACGTTACAAAAAGGGGGTTCCCCTCTCCGGTCGTAGCTAACATATTTAAATTTTTGACTCATTGATGACTAATACTCATTTATTAAATTTATATATCGGCCAACTCCCAGCAGCTCTGAAAATAATAATAATAATAATAATAATAATAATAATAATAATAATAATAATAATAATAATAATAATAATGATGTTTTATTTTAATTCTATTTATATCCCGCCCTTCTCCGAAGACTCAGGGCGGCTTACAAGCTTAGCAGTAGCCTTCATTCTATGTATATGCCTGCTTATTAGGGCTTTCACACACACCCCAAGCGGCATTATTACAAAGTCAGCTTTGTAATAATATAGAGAAAGTCATAGAAAATGATAAAGTTAAACTGCTCTGGGACTTCGGAATTCAAACAGATGAGCACCTGCAACATAACACCCCAGACTTAACAATTGTCGATAAGAAAGACAAAAAAAGTCTGGATAGCGGACGTGGCAGTGCCTGGAGACAGCAGAATAGACGAGAAAGAACTGGAGAAGATAACAAAATACAAAGACCTACAAATAGAAATAGAAAGACTGTGGCAAAGGCAAGCAAGGGTAGTACCAATAGTCATAGGCCCCTTGGGTGCCATCCCAAAACTGGAGCACCACTTGAACACCATCATCGGCATTGACAAATTCGCCCTTAGTCAATTGCAAAAGGCGGCCTTACTAGGAACTGCTTCCATCCTGTGACGAGATCTGTAATACCATCAAACATCCACATCTGCCTATCCCGGGTCTTTGGTAAGGACTCGATAGGTAGACAAAGATGCCAAATCCAGTCTGAACATATAATAATAATCATAATAATCATAATCATAATCATAATCATGATAATAATAATAATAATAA
The DNA here is from genome assembly GCA_024294585.1 of Vipera latastei. Classification (NCBI taxonomy): domain Eukaryota; kingdom Metazoa; phylum Chordata; class Lepidosauria; order Squamata; family Viperidae; genus Vipera; species Vipera latastei. Next base: position 135,204,477 of record CM044371.1, read on the forward strand.
TAATAATAATAATAATAATAATAATAATAATAATGATGATGATGATGATGATGTTGGATGGGACCTTGGAGGTCATCTAGTCCAGGGCTTCTCAACCAGTTGTACAGGTACCACCCGTGGTACACTGGCACCTGGCAGGTGGTACGCAACCATCCTAGAAATGTGGTAGCCTGAGCGAGAGACGGCTGGAGCTGCAGGGCTGTCAGGGCTCAGCGGAAGCGCCAGGATCAGCGCCAGGCTCCAGCTGGAGCTCGGTGCTGATTCTGGCCCTTCTGCTGGGCCCAGAAGCGCGGATCAGCTGGAAAGTTGCAGCATCTCCAGGGTCTTGTGATTTACACAAGACTAAGGGAACTGTTGTAAGTCGAGGACTACCTGTACTTCATCACTTTTTTCCTTTTTTGGTCATGAAGGTTTTGACACCTTGCTAGGCGACTGGTGGTCCTCGGATGTTGCCATATCCTAAAAGTGGTACAATGGGTTGAAAAGGTTGAAAAGCCCTGATCTAGTCCAACCCCCTGCTCAGGCAGGAAATCCTAGACCAGGGGTAGGCAACCTCGGCTCTTTTATGACTCATGGACTTCAACTCCCAGAATTCCTGAGCTGGCTCAAGAATTCTGGGAGTTGAAGTCCATGAGTCATAAAAGAGCCGAGGTTGCCTACCCCTGCCCTAGACCATTTCAGGCAAATGGCTGTCCAGTCTCTTCTTAGTATTCTTAAATTGGGCAGCCCCGAAACGGAGCAAACGAAGTTAAAATGGATCCAACGCTTGCAAAGATTCTAGTCCTCGTGAGCACTTGGCTTCAGTTCCAATCCCAGCGTAACCAGTGGCCCTTGCCCAGGCTAAACCCACCGAAAAGGCATACTGCTGTTTTGTTAAAGGATCCTTTTATTTTCCTAAAGGAAAGGAACACACAGGAACCTTCGCCTGAATCTGTGCTCCCTCCCTTCCATGGTTATTTTATTATTATTTATTACATTTATTTTGCCATCCGTCTCGGCGACTCTTGGGAGTTCTCTCAGCTGCAATGCCGGCTAGAGAAGACTTGCTAACCGGGTTTACGTGGGTGCAAGGCTGGGCTTGAGCGAGGACCCACATCAACAGGGAACCCACGGTGCAAATTTTGGCACAAGGCCCATGCATATATCCTCAATCCTCTAATATAAATTAAAAACTAAATGCAAGGGTGTGTTTCGTTTCCTCAACTCTCTGCGGAGGCAGATAAACGGTACTGGGGTGATTAATCAGCTTTGCAAAACAATTCTGAATGGTAATTTAATGAGTCACCTTACTTATGCAAAGGATGCACGTCCCTGTAAAGGCAGAGCTGCTCAAGCTCGTCAGCTTTAAGAGGGGTGGACTTCAACTCCCAGAATTCCTCAGCCAACACAGCAATCTCAGCCACTTTAAGAGGGGTGGATTTCAACAACTCCCAGAATTCCCCAGCCAGCATGGAGGTCAGCAAGCTCAGCAACTTGAAAATGGGGAAGATGTGAACTCCCAGAATTCCCCAGCCAATATGGAGGCCAGCAACCTCAGCCACTTTAAGATGGGGAGAGTTTAACCCCCAGAATTCCCCAGCTAATATGGGGGTCTGCAACTTTAAGATGGGGGGGGAAAGACTTCAACTCCCAGAATTCCCCAGCCAATATGGAGGCCAGCAACCACAGCAACTATAAGAGGGGTGGACTTCAACTCCCACAATTCCTCAGCCAACATGGGCTCAGCAACTTTAAGACTGGTTGGGGGGGGAACTTTACCTCCCAGAACTCCCCAACCTGATCCCTGATGGAGGTCAGCAACCTCAGCAACTTTACGAGGGGTGGACGTCAGCTCCCAGAATTCCTTAGCCAGCCATGCTGGCTGGGAAATTCCTGGAGTTGGAAGTTTATCCTCAAAGTTGCCACAATTGAGGAACACTAATCTATGGAGAGGGATGCGGTGGCTCAGTGGGTTAGGACGCTGAGCTTGTCGATCAGGTCGGCAGTTTGGCGGGTCGAATCCCGAGTGCCGCGTAACAGAGTGAGCGCCTGTTACGTGTCCCAGCTTCTGCCAACCTAGCAGTTTGAAAGCATGTAAAAATGCAAGTAGAAAAATAGGGACCATTCCGGTGGGAAGGTAACAGCGTTCCGTGCGCCTTTGGCGTCCAGTCATGCCGGCCACATGACCATGGAGACGTCCTCGGACAAGCGCTGGCTCTTCGGCTTTGAAACGGAGATGAGCACCAGCCCCTAGAGTTGGAAACGACTAGCACGCATGTGCGGGGGAACCTTTACCTTTTACTAATCTATGGAGTCTCTACCCTGGATTTCTTTAAATTCTTCACACCCAAACCAACTTCAAGAATATACGCCCGCTGTCTTAACGCTACCCAGAACTCTTGGTGCAGTTTTGGGGTGCAACTTGATCGCGTCCTGAGGGTGCAAAGTCTCAATTCAGGCCTGGTCTCCCCACCCACCCCCACTTCTTGCAGCACCGCCAGCCTCCTTCTGCTTGCTCCTCATATCTTGCTGGCGATGTGCGCGCAGAGCGCATCCCGGACCTTCTCGGACCGCGCGGCGGGTTTAATGCGTGTATCGGGGCGCTGCAGGGGCTGTTCGAAGGTGGCGGCCAGCTGCCTGGCCTCAGCTTCCCACTTCTCCTCGTAGGCCTCCCCTTTCTCCTCACAGATGTTGTGCAGGACGCAACAGGCCGAGATGAGGCGGGGAAGGTTCTCCACCGCGCAATCGTTGCGCCCAGTCAGGCAGCGCCACCGGCCCTTCAGACGGCTGAAGGCTTCTTCCAAGGGCTCCTGGCATCGGCTCAGCGCGGCGTTGAAGGATTCCTTGACCTCATCCAGATCTTCCGTGTAGGGCACCATCAACCACGGAAGGAGAGGGTAGGCCGGCCCCCCGAGGATGACGCGAGGGACCGAGACGCCGTTGATCTCCATGGGAGCAGGAGGGAAGAGGGTGCCTTCCTGCCCTTTGGTGAACAAGGTGGACCTGTTGAAGATCTTGGCCTCGTGCGTCTTGCCGGGCCACCCCGCGCTCAGATGGGTGAACTTCCCTCGATGGTCCACCAAAGCTTGCAAGGCCATGGAGTAGTAGCCCTTGGTGTTGACGTACTCCGACGCCTGGTGAGGAGGACACAAGATGGGCATGTGCGTGGTGCCCACCACGCCCAGACAGTTGGGGAAACCCCTCGCCTCAAAGCCCCCGATGCTGTCCGCCAGGCTGTTCCCCACGTTCACCGTGGAACGCATCAACACCCTCTGGATGGCCCCGCAGACCTCCAGCACCACCGAGCCGGCGGTGGACCTGCCTACGCCAAACTGGTTGCCTACGTCGCGGTAACAGACGGAGGTGGCCAGCTTCCAGATGGCGATGGCCACCCGCTTCTCCACACTCAGCGGGATCCGCATCCGGGTCTTCTGGCGCTGCAAGGCCGGGGACAGCCGGGCGCAGAGGTCCAAGAAGGTGGCCTTGCGCATCCTGAAGTTTTGTAGCCACTTGCTATCGTCCCAGGTCTCCAGGACCGTCCGGTCCCACCACTCGGTGCTGCGCGGCCGAGCCCAGAAGCGTCTCTCGACCGAACGCAGGCGTCCCCCGCGCCTGAAGCCGGCACTGCAGGTCTGTCTGGACGGGAAGACCTCGTCCTCTTCGGCGTCCTCCTCTTCTTCCCCTTCCTCCTCCTCCTCCTCCTCCTCTTCCTCCTCGTCTTCCTTCTCCTCCCCCAGCTCGTCTACTCCGTCCTCCTCTCCTCCTCGCCGCTGTAGGGAGTGCAGGAAGGCCCACCGGCGGCGGGAGGCGGCGGCCGAAGAGGCTTCCCCACGGGCTCGTAAGTACTCCATCATCAGCGTGCCGGATTGCACCACGTACAAAAGGGCAGCGTCCATGCTGGAGATCGAGAGAAGAGAAACAGCGCTTTAAAAAACGGTCCTCGGCTCCTGGACCTTCTAGGACCGTCCCTGGCTTTCGTAGGAAGACACACACACCCCTCCCCTCCCCAGATTAAATTTTTTCTTTAATACGAACAAAAGAGGTAGAAGCGAGTATTTCTCCTAAAGGGAGAAATGGAGAAAAACAAAGGCAGAACGCAGCCCCAGTCCTTCGGCTAGAGAAAACCAGCCTCGGGCGAAAAGGCCCATCGTTAGGAGATTTTGAATGGCTATTTAGAAAGACTGGGCCAATCTCTTCATAAAAAAAAAAAACAACTTCAGCCCCCCACAGCTGATGGGCTTATGAATTTACATTTCCCTCCCCCAAATTCTAAGGACAAGACATGATCTTTAGGATATAATAGGTAAAGGTAAAGGTTCCCCCGCACATGCGTGCTAGTCGTTTCCGACTCTCGGAGCCAGTGCTCATCTCCGTTTCAAAGCCGAAGAGCCAGCGCTTGTCCGAGGACGTCTCCGTGGTCATGTGGCCGGCATGACTAGACGCCAAAGGCGCACGGAACGCTGTTACCTTTCCACCGGAGTGGTCCCTATTTTTCTACTTGCATTTTTTACGTGGTTTCGAACTGCTAGGTTGGCAGAAGCTGGGACGAGTAACAGGCGCTCACTGTTACGCGGCACTTGGGATTCGACCCGCCAAACTGCCGACCTTCTGATCGACAAGCTCAGCGTCCTAACCCACTGAGCCACCGCGTCCCTTTAGGATATAATAGGATGAGCCCAATACCATTGACTTGTGTGAGCATCCCAATCAGAAGGTGTAAAAAAACCCCACCCACTCTCAACTTCATTTGGTCAGCGGTCCCAGAACTGCCTGCTGTTGTTGGTTCTGCTCATCATGACACCTTCTTTCCCAAGCAGCTAGCCTCCATTTTATTTCCAGTGTTTTACTCCCGGCTTGGACCCGGGCCTGATTTTTCTTTCAACATATTCACTGAGGTCTTTTTCAACCGCTCCACCTAGGCTGCAGAGGGGGAGTTATTTTATCTTCTGATTTATTTTTATTTTTTTAAATTATGTATATCCCATCTTTATTACTCGCTCAAGGCGGCGAACGTAATTAACAGTCCTTCCTCTTCCTATCTAACCCACCACAACAACCCTGTGAGGTGGGTAGGGCTGAGAGGGAGGGACAAGAGCAAAGTCACTCAACCGGCTTTCGTGGCTAAAGCGAGACTAGAATTCATCATCTCCTGGTAACTGGCTCAAGGTCACCCAACTGGCTTCCTTGCCTAAGGCAGGACTAGAACTCACCGTCTCCTGGTGATTGGCTCAAAGTCACCCTCCTAGTTTTCATGCCTAGGACGGAACTAGAACTCACGGTCTCCTGGTGATTGGCCCAAAGTCACCCTCCTAGTTTTCATGCCTAGGGCGGAACTAGAACTCACCGTCTCCTGGTGATTGGCTCAAGGTCGCCCTCCTAGTTTTCATGCCTAGGACGGAACTAGAACTCACCGTCTCCTGGTGATTGGCTCAAAGTCACCCTCCTAGTTTTCATGCCTAGGACGGAACTAGAACTCACCGTCTCCTGGTGATTGGCCCAAAGTCACCCTCCTAGTTTTCATGCCTAGGGCGGAACTAGAACTCACCGTCTCCTGGTGGTTGGCTCAAGGTCGCCCTCCTAGTTTTCATGCCTAGGGCGGAACTAGAACTCACCGTCTCCTGGTGATTGGCCCAAAGTCACCCTCCTAGTTTTCATGCCTAGGGCGGAACTAGAACTCACCGTCTCCTGGTGATTGGCCCAAAGTCACCCTCCTAGTTTTCATGCCTAGGGCGGAACTAGAACTCACCATCTCCTGGTGATTGGCCCAAAGTCACCCTCCTAGTTTTCATGCCTAGGACGGAACTAGAACTCACCGTCTCCTGGTGATTGGCCCAAAGTCACCCTCCTAGTTTTCATGCCTAGGGCGGAACTAGAACTCACCGTCTCCTGGTGATTGGCCCAAAGTCACCCTCCTAGTTTTCATGCCTAGGATGGAACTAGAACTCACCATCTCCTTGTGATTGGCTCAAAGTCCCCCTCCTAGTTTTCATGCCTAGGGCGGAACTAGAACTCACCATCTCCTGGTGATTGGCCCAAAGTCACCCTCCTAGTTTTCATGCCTACGGCGGAACTAGAACTCACCGTCTCCTGGTGATTGGCCCAAAGTCACCCTCCTAGTTTTCATGCCTAGGACGGAACTAGAACTCACCGTCTCCTGGTGATTGGCCCAAAGTCACCCTCCTAGTTTTCATGCCTAGGATGGAACTAGAACTCACCGTCTCCTTGTGATTGGCTCAAAGTCACCCTCCTAGTTTTCATGCCTAGGGCGGAACTAGAACTCACCATCTCCTGGTGATTGGCCCAAAGTCACCCTCCTAGTTTTCATGCCTACGGCGGAACTAGAACTCACCGTCTCCTGGTGATTGGCCCAAAGTCACCCTCCTAGTTTTCATCCCTAGGACGGAACTAGAACTCACCGTCTCCTGGTGATTGGCCCACGTCACCCTCCTAGTTTTCATGCCTACGGCGGAACTAGAACTCACCGTCTCCTGGTGATTGGCCCAAAGTCACCCTCCTAGTTTTCATGCCTAGGGCGGAACTAGAACTCACCGTCTCCTGGTGATTGGCCCAAAGTCACCCTCCTAGTTTTCATGCCTACGGCGGAACTAGAACTCACCGTCTCCTGGTAATTGGCCCAAAGTCACCCTCCTAGTTTTCATGCCTAGGACGGAACTAGAACTCACCGTCTCCTGGTGATTGGCCCAAAGTCACCCTCCTAGTTTTCCTGTCTAGGGCAGAACTAGAACTCACCGTCTCTTGGTGATTGGCTCAAGGTCGCCCAACTGGCTTTCCTGTCTAGGGCAGAACTAGAACTCACCGTCTCCTGGTGATTGGCCGAAAGTCACCCACCTAGTTTACATGCCTAAGGCAGGACTAGAATTTACCATCTCCTGGTGATTGGCCCAAAGTCCCCCAGCCAGCTTTTGTGCTTCAGGTGGAACTAGAACTCCCCATCGCCCAGTTTCTAACCTGGTGTGAATGAACCACTAGATCAGACCGGCTCCCAAATACTAATCAACCGCCGCCATCTCCTCCTTGCATTTTTTTCATTCCTCAGTGTTCTGCCAAGGTTGCAAACGTAGCCAGCATAATACAAACCTTTTGGGGGTTGCCACCGCCGCGTGGATGGATGTTCCAGGCCCTGGGAGAAAAAAGGAGAGAAGCGGAATAAAATAAAATAAAATAAATCTGAATTATTTCGCATAGAGGAGGAGAAAAAAAACAAAACACAAAAGCAACAGAGTCGAGCCTGGGAATTCAAGGGTTAACCCGACCCGAGGGGGGGAAAGGGAGGGGTCGGAAAAGCTGGAGCGAGGCGGAAAGACTCCGCCCACTTCTCCTAAGCGACGGGCCTAGGCCCGCCCACCCGGAGAACCTCTCCTCTTGTTCCCTGAACTGGCCCGAGCGAGGAAAGGCCGGGAAATGCAAATGAGCAGCGACGCCATTGGCTGGGCGGCGTCTCCGCCTCCTTTTTGACGGCGGGGAGGGGGCAATGAATGGCGGTGAAGGGAGGGGCTAGTCGCGGTTCAATGGTGTAATGGTCAGCCCTCTGGACTCTGAATTTAGCGAACCGAGTTCGAATCCCCGTGGGACCTTGTATTATTATTATTATTTTTTGCGACACAAAATTCTTTATTATGGCCAGATCTCCTTTTTACGGCAAGGGTGTTTTTTAAATGTATGCAAAGATTACAACAATCATTTGCAGAAACCAGAAACTGCATGAAGATTTAGACTGAGGAACAGCATGGATAACCTACCTGCATGTGGATATTCAGAAGGGACACTGGGCAGACATTAAAAGGGCTCTCTGCAAACCTTGATCTTAACGGATATTTTTAAGTTGCCTTTTTACAAGTAATAGCCGTTTTTTTCCAAGCCCGGGTGACTTGAAGCTGGGTGGACTTCAACTCCCAGAATTCCCTAGCTATCCCTCTTGGCTGGGGAACTCTGGGAGTTGAAGTCCACCCACCTTCAAGTTGCCCTGGTTGAAAAACAATGGTTTACAGCAGTGTCTCTCAACCCTGGCAGCTTTTAAGAGGGTTGGACTTCATCTCCCAGAATTCCCTAGCTAGCCCTCTTGGCTGGGGAACTCTGGGAGTTGAAGTCCACCCACCTTCAAGTTGCCCTGGTTGAAAAACAATGGTTTACAGCAATGTCTCTCAACCCTGGCAGCTTTTAAGAGGGTTGGACTTCATCTCCCAGAATTCCCTAGCTAGCCCTCTTGGCTGGGGAACTCTGGGAGTTGAAGTCCACCCACCTTCAAGTTGCCCTGGTTGAAAAACAATGGTTTACAGCAGTGTCTCTCAACCCTGGCAGCTTTTAAGAGGGTTGGACTTCATCTCCCAGAATTCCCTAGCTATCCCTCTTGGCTGGGGAACTCTGGGAGTTGAAGTCCACCCACCTTCAAGTTGCCCTGGTTGAAAAACAATGGTTTACAGCAGTGTCTCTCAACCCTGGCAGCTTTTAAGAGGGTTGGACTTCATCTCCCAGAATTCCCTAGCTAGCCCTCTTGGCTGGGGAACTCTGGGAGTTGAAGTCCACCCACCTTCAAGTTGCCCTGGTTGAAAAACAATGGTTTACAGCAGTGTCTCTCAACCCTGGCAGCTTTTAAGAGGGTTGGACTTCATCTCCCAGAATTCCCTAGCTAGCCCTCTTGGCTGGGGAACTCTGGGAGTTGAAGTCCACCCACCTTCAAGTTGCCCTGGTTGAAAAACAATGGTTTACAGCAGTGTCTCTCAACCCTGGCAGCTTTTAAGAGGGTTGGACTTCATCTCCCAGAATTCCCTAGCTAGCCCTCTTGGCTGGGGAACTCTGGGAGTTGAAGTCCACCCACCTTCAAGTTGCCCTGGTTGAAAAACAATGGTTTACAGCAGTGTCTCTCAACCCTGGCAGCTTTTAAGAGGGTTGGACTTCATCTCCCAGAATTCCCTAGCTAGCCCTGTTGGCTGGGGATTTCTGGGAGTTGAAGTCCACCCATCTTCAAGCTGCCAAGGTTGAAAAACCATTTTTGGTGGTGTTTTTTTACAGATTTAATTATTCTACAATTTCCAAAGCAAGCCAGCTCTGGAGCAATGCCCGCCCACCTCTTTGGGCAGATTCTGCCTTTCTTCCTAGCTGATGAGTCATGCCTTTTCTCCCCTCGGGAAAGGTGGCCACCAGGAGATCACGGCATGCTTCACGAGCCACCCAGCGACGAGAGGGCGGCACGCTCACAAGAGCAGGTGGACCTGGAGGAAATTCCAGGGAAAGACGGGAATGTTTTCACATGGCAACCGGGGTGAGTGTCTCATTCTCACAGGCAAGAAGAGTTGGGCTGGATCTGATGGGATCCCAGCCATTTGGCCTGGAGCAGGATCCAGGATCCCTTTGAAAGCCTAAAGCAAGAGTCTTCAAACTTGGCCCTTTGATGACTTGTGGACTTCAACTCCCAGAATTCCTCAGCCAGGCAGGAATTCTGGCAGTTGAAGTCCCCAAGTCATAAAAGGTTCATAGTTCCCTCACGCTGGCTGAGGGATTCTGGGAGTTGAAGTCCACAAGTCATCAAAGGGCCACGTTTGAAGACCCCTGGTCTAAAAGCTTCATTTTTGTGTTTTACAGATAGTCCTCGACTTACAACTGTTTCTTTAGCCACCCTTCGAAGTTGTAACGGCACTGAAAAAGCAACTTTTGACCAGTCCTCGCACTTACGACCAGTGCAGCATTTCCCCCAACCCCTGGTCACGTGATCAAAATTCAAGCCCTTGGCAATCCGGGTCATGTGACCTTCCCAGCCGGCTTCTGACAAGCACAGTCAAGGAGGACTCTGGATTTGCTTAATGACCGTGACAACGGCAGTGATTCATTTAACAACCGTGGCAAAAAAAATAGGGTCATAAAATGAGGTGGGACTCATTTAACCAATGCCTTGCTTAAGCAATAGGAATTCTGCTCATAATCGTGATCCAGGATTCCCTGTATTTTGAAAATGGATCCACCCCCACCCCACCCCCTCTCCTCCTCCTCCGATGTGACTTTTCCAGATATGGCTGATCAATCCTGGAATTCCTGCAAGAGAGGTGGGCTGGCCAACAAACGGGACCCTCCCCTTAAAGCTTAGTTCTGCCTATCAGACGGCTGAGGGATGCGGGTTCGAGAATTCCCATTCAGGATGTCCAGCCACACAACTGGAGACCACCAGTTTGAGGAAGACCCCCTTAGATTCATTTTGTACCCAAGTCTAAATTAGAATAAAACAGCCGCAAATTCCTGAAGAAAATGTGAGAATGTGGGTTGGTTTTTTTTCTTGGCCGTTGTTAGAACGGATTGCATTTTTATCAGCGACGGTTCAAAAACAAAATCTGCTTTCCTTCCGCAAAAACACAACAGTTAATATTTTTTTTGGTAAATTTTTGATTAATTTTCCCCCCCATACAATTCAGTACTATTTATTCTACAAAACGTGTTGTCTGAGTTTATCATTCACTAATACAAATTTGATTCCTAATCCTTTATTCTTTTCTCCAGCGATTGATAAAATAAGTGCCAAGTTTGAAAGTATTGTTTCTGCTTTTTCTTTCAACCTCATAGTGAGTCTGTCCATTTCCGCACATTCTAGTCTTTTTTTTAATTATTTCTTCCTCCGATGATATTTCTTCATTTTTTCCAATATTGTGCGACGTTGACAATGTCAACTTCTTATAAAGAAAATTTACATAACATGTATTATAGGTGGCACTTGCCACCAGCAAGGTTAGCAAAAATGTTTAAAAAAATATGTCAGATAGATGTTGGAAATGTAAACATAAGTCAGGTATTTATCATCGTGTATGGTGGACGTGAGTTAAAGCAAAGGGGTACTAGACAAAAATACATGCCTGGCTAGAAAAGATGTTGCGAAAGCATGTAGATTTTAAACCTGAACTTTTTTTTTACTAGGTATAATGCCAGAAATTAAGATTGCCGGAAGAAATATCAACAACCTAAGATATGCAGATGATACCACTCTAATGGCAGAAAGTGAATAAGAACTAAAGAGCCTCTATTCTATTCTATTCTATTCTATTCTATTCTATTCTATTCTATTCTATTCTATTCTATTCTATTCTATTCTATTCTATTCTATTCTTTATTTCTAATTCTATTCTATTCTATTCTATTCTTTATTTCTAATTCTATTCTATTCTATTCTTTATTTCTAATTCTATTCTATTCTATTCTATTCTTTATTTCTAATTCTATTCTATTCTATTCTATTCTATCCCTTATTTCTAATTCTATTCTGTTCTGTTCTGTTCTATTCCTTATTTCTAATTCTATTCTATTCTATTCTATTCTATTCTATTCTATTCTATTCTATTCTATTCTATTCTATTCTATTCTATTCTTCCTTATTTCTAATTCTATTCTATTCTATTCTATTCTATTCTATTCTATTCTATTCTATTCTATTCTATTCTATTCTATTCTATTCTATTCTTCCTTATTTCTTATTCTATTCTATTCTATTCTATTCTATTCTATTCTATTCTATTCTATTCTATTCTATTCTATTCTATTCTATTCTATTCTTCCTTATTTCTAATTCTATTCTATTCTATTCTATTCTATTCCTTATTTCTAATCCTTATTTATAATTCTATTCTATTCTATTCTGTTCTGTTCTGTTCTATTATTTATAATTCTATTCTATTCCTTATTTCTAATCCTTATTTATAATTCTATTCTATTCTATTCTATTCTATTCTATTCTATTCTATTCTATTCTATTCTATTCTATTCTATTCTATTCTATTCTATTCCTTATTTATAATTCTATTCTATTCTATTCTATTCTATTCTATTCTATTCTATTCTATTCTATTCTATTCTATTCTATTCTATTCTATTCTATTCTATTCTATTCTATTCTAGCTGGGGAACTCTGGGAGTTGAAGTCCACAACTCTTAAAGTGGCCAAGGTTGAGAAAGACACCTCTTCTTGTGAGGCACATTATACAATCCTAACATGCTTCCTTCAGGCCAGCGCAGGTTTGCTGCAACCCAGCAAGTGTCACAACCGCGCTCAGCTCACCCAGCTGCCTGTAACGGTGAGACAATTGCACAACCTGTGTTGTCGCAAGGACCTCTCTTAATAAGTGAGCGTGGGATCACTTCCGGCCTCGCAACCCATTTGCATCAGGAATTTATCTATCACCGCCTCCTCTGCAAGACTCGTGCTGTTTTTTACCTCCCAGGGTTGGAGAAGCACCCCATGCTAGCTCTTCCTTCACAGGAAGTCCTCGACTTATGACCGTTCACTTGACGACCGTTTGAAGATACATCAGTCTTGGAAAAAAGTGACTGGTCCTCACACCTACGGCCATCGCAGCATCCCCAGAATGCCGTCATCAAAACTCAGCGGCCCGTGTTTACGACGGTCGTCAACCTCCCAGGCTCACGTGATTGCCATTTGCGACCTTCCTGGACGGCTTCCGACAATGGGGATTTGCTTAATGGGCTGTAGGATTCAATTAATGACAACAGCGATCCACTTAATGACCGTGGCAAAAAAGGTCATAAATCACTTAAGAACTGCCCTGCTTAGCGACAGAAATTCAACCTTCCCGGCCAGCTGAACAAAGTCAATGGAAGGAGACAGTTTGTGATTTGCTTAGTGTCCAAGGCAAAAACAGCCATAAAATTGTGCTCCTAGGAGGTCAAGGACACCCAATACAGAATGTTTTTTCACCTAATTGCACTTCAGGCTGGTGTACCATTAAAAGAAAACACACTTAACCCTTAAATAGCCATTAAATCAGGTATGATTCTTTTAAGTGCCTCGCTTAGCAATAAAAACTTTTTTGCCCTGCCGTTGTAAGTTTGAACGGCCGCTAAACCAACTGTCATATGTCAAGGACTGTCTGAACAGAATCTTCTTCGCCCTAATTGCATTTCAGGTTGGTAGGCCATTTGCTTAACGACCGTGGCGAAAACAGTCATTAAAAACAGCTGCAACCCATTTAATAACCAATACCATTCTCAGTACGTGTCCTTCTGTCTCTCACTTGAAAATCTCCTGTGTATCCCCATTAATTTCTCCCCTTCTGCACTTAAACGTGAGCCAGCTGTGTGCGGCGGCAGCCAAAAAAAGCTAATATAATCCTTGGCTGTAGAAACAGAGGCACGGAATCAAAATCACGCCAAATATTAATCCCGCTCTATAAAGCCTTTAGTAAGGCCACACCTGGAATCTCGCATCCAGCTTGGGCCACCCCGTTACAAAAGAGATGTTGAAATTTTGGGAAAAGTTGGAAGAAGAGCAACTAAGATGATTAAAGGCCTGGAGAGCAAAACAAATGGCTATTGTATTTAATATTTTTTTTTAATTTTTATATATTGTATTTTATTGTATTGCCCTGTACACCGCCCTGAGTCCTTCGGGAGAAGGGCGGTATAAAAATTAAATAAAATAAATAAAATAAATAAATAAATAAGAAGAAAAGGTTGCAGGATTTGGGAATGGCCAGTCCAGAGAAAAGAAGGATTTTTTGGGGGGGGGGAAACAGTATTTGAGGGACTGCCCCAAAGAAGAGGGGAGTCAACTTATTTTTCAACTTATTTTCTTTCTGTTGAAATAAAAATCTTCATCAGGGTCCAGTCCAAGCCGGGAATAATCAAAATGGAGGCTGCTTTAGAAAGAAGGTTGGAGTTTATTGAAGAGGAGAGCCAGACAGACAGATGGCTCTGGGGAAAAAAAGTGATCACATGTAACAGGGAGTGGTGGGTTTTTATACTTCCTTGGGCTTTTCTTTGGAGTTGTTCCTGTGGTATGGACTTTTGACCTGAGTCTTGAGTGTGACTTTCTGGTATTCTGATGGTGGTGGGTTAATCCTATTGTGTCCCAAAGGTCATATCCTGCTTCCCTGTGGCTGTGGCTGATGACTCTGTCCTGTGTTGGATTTTTTTGGTGTGAGGGATTGTTGATTCTAGGGATATTTGTCTTTCTAATCCCACCAGCTTCCTGGCTCCAATCTTTCTGACAAGATGATCACACCTGCATTTCTGCAAACCCGGTTTCTGTTTGGGGCAGAGAGACTGAGGGGTGGGTGGGTGGGTGGGGGGTAGTTGGTTTCTGCCTTTAAGATTCTTTGGGGAAATATAATATTCTGCCTTTTTAATATTCCCCAAAATATTTCTTTCTCTGGATTCTTCCCACAGCACCAGAAGGCAGGACAAGTAACAATGGATGGAAACTCATCAAGGAGAGAAGCAACCTGGAATTAAGGAGAAACTTCCTGACAGTGAGGACAATTAACCCGTGGAACAGCTTGCCACTAGAAATCGTGGGCGCTTCATCACCGGAGGTTTTTAAGAAAAGACTGGGATGATTTGTCTAGAATGGTCTAGGTCTTCTAGGATCTCCTGCTTGAGCACGGGGGTTGTAAGATATGATTACATATTTGTCTGAAATGGTCTAAGGTCTCCTGCTTGTGCAGGAGGTTGGAATAATAATAATAACAACAACAACAATAAAATAAAATAAAATAAAATAAATAAAATAAAATAAAATAAAATAAAATAATAAAATAATAAAATATAATAAAATATAATAAAATAAAATAAAATAATAAAATAATAAAATAATAAAATAAAATAAAATAAAATAAAATAATAATAATAATAATAAAATAATAAAATAAAATAAAATAAAATAAAATAAAATAAAATAAAATAAAATAAAATAATAAAATAAAAATAAAAATAAAAATAAAAATAAATAAAGTTGGAAGGGACCTTGGAGGTCTTCAAGTCCAACCGCCTGCTCAAGCAGGAGACCCCTAGACCAGGGGTCTTCAAACCTGGCCCTTTTAAAACTTGTGGGCTTCAACTCCCAGAATTCCTCAGTCGGCCATTTTGTTGAAACCGCAGGCTTGGATCCAGACCCAGGGGTCTTCAAAGTTGGCCCTTTGATGACTTGTGGACTCCTCAGCCAGTGTGAGGGAACCAGAATTCCTCAGCAAGCGTGAGGGAACGATGACCCTTTTATGACTTGCCTGTCTGAGGAATTCTGGGAGTTGAAGCCCACAAGTCATCAAAAGGGCCAAGTTTGAAGACCCCAGCTTGTGGACTTCAACTCCCAGAATTCCTCAGACAGGCAGGCTGGCTGAGGAATTCTGGGAGTTGAAGTCCACAAGTCATCAAAGGGCCAAGTTTGAAGACCCCTGGTCTAGGATCTCCTGCTTGAGCAAGGGGTTGGACTAGGTGACCTCCAAGGTCCCTTCCAGCTCTCTTCTGATTGAGATACACACACACACACACACACACCCTGCACACCAATTGGCACAGAATGCCCAATTTTAATTCCAGGTCTTGTTTTCGAGGAGGTCCCAGGCTTGGCCCGGGCTATCCAGATCCTGCCCTCAGGCTCAGGGTAGGCGTGACTGCCATTTACTGCCTGAGCATCCAGCCCTTGAAGCCACTGGTACACCCGGGAGATGCTTCTGAGGTAAAATATGCCAGCCATTCTGAGCAGCTCCCAAATGGAAGGAGAACTGAGTCACAGGAGTCAGCCTGGAGAGAATTTAACCCCGTCCTCACCACCATTTCCTGTCCTGTCCCCAAGAAACTCTGCCGGCTTGACCAGTTGGACGACGGACGAGGGAAGGGACCAGCCTTGTGTCTAAGATGCTATCAATTTATGACAAAAAATGGGGGAAACCGGGGTTTCCGTTGTAAAGCAAGGAGGTGGTTAAGTTGTGCCCGGTTTTGTGAGCTTTCCCCCCACTTTTTTTTTTTTGCCTCGGCTCTTCGGCCAATCCCTGCAGTCGTTAAACGGATCCAGCTTCCCCCGTTGTCGGATTATCACAAACGGTGATCCCCGGACCACAGGATGCTGCAAACCAGGATAGATCGAGGCCGGTTGCCGAACACCCAGATTTTGACCCCCTGATTGCCGCAGCGGTGGTAAGCGTGAGGACTGGTCTATAAGTCGCCTTTTTCGTTGACGTTGTACCTTCAAATGGCCGCTAAGCGAGGGATTCCAAGTCGAGGACGGTCTGCCCAAAGGGGGTGCAGAACAACAGAAAAGGGAAACCTAAGGAGGATCTTCCCAAGAGTGAGGACAATTAACCAGTGGAACGGCTTGCCACTAGAGGTGGATGCTCCAATGCTGGAGGTTTTTAAGAAGAGACTGGACAGCCACTTATCTGAAATGGGATAGGTTCTCCTGCTTGAGCATGGGGCTGGACTAGAAGACCTCGAAGGTCCCTTCCAATTCTATTCTATTCTATTCTATTCTATTCTATTCTATTCTATTCTATTCCATATTTTCTATTCTGTTCTGTTCTGTTCCATTCCATCCTATTCCATTCCATCCTTTCTATTCTATTCTTGTTCTGTTCTGTTCTGTTCTGTTCTCTTCCATCCCATCCCATCCCATCCCATCCCATCCCATCCCATCCCATTCCATTCCATATTTTCTGTTCTGTTCTGCTCTGTTCTGTTGTTCCGTTCCGTTCCGTCCTGTCCTGTCCCATCCCATTCCATATTTTCTATTCTATTCTATTCTATTCTATTCTATTCTATTCTATTCTATTCTATTCTATTCTATTCTATTCTATTCTATTCTATTCTATTCTACTCTACTCTACTCTACTCTACTCTACTCTACTCTACTCTACTCTATTTGATTCCATTCCATATTTTCTGTTCTGTTCTGTTCTGTTCTGTTCTGTTCTGTTCTGTTCTACTCCATTCCACTCCACTCCACTCCATTCCATTCTAATTATTTATAGGGGGTTTTTTGGGAAGGAAAGAGAGCAGGCTGAGGTTTTCACGTCAACATTTCCAGTCACGCTGCAATAACACGAGACTCGTGACTCGGACGTGCCCACGAAGCTCCTTCTTTCCTTGATATTACTTAATTAAAGAAATTAAATCAAATCACCGGACACTCAGCAGAACAGGCTGAGCCTGGCATCCGCGGACAATTAAAGAAGATTATTTATGATTTGCCATGAACAAAGAAAAGGGCAACAATGCTTTGCGCCAGAAGTGAGCCAGCGAAGAGCACTTGCTCAAATCCACCTCAGCCAGCAATTAGTTCTCAACTTGATACCGTTTGTTTAAATGATCGCTCTGAAAAAAGTGACTTCTGTCCATTTTTTCACACCTTACGACCCTTGCAGGTCAGGTGATCAAAATTCAGAGGCTTGGCAACTGGCATGTACTTAACGACGGTTGCAGCGTCCCGCAGTTATGTCATCCCCTTTTGGGACCTTCCAAGAAGCAAAGTCAATGGGGGAAAGCCGGTTTCACTTAACAACCGCTTAACAACTGTGGCAAGGGAGGTTGTAAAATGGGGCCAGACTCTCTTAACAATGGTCTTGCTTCGCAGTGGAAATTTTGGGCCCCATTGTGGTCGTGAGGCGAGAATTATCCGCATCTGGAATTTCCCATTTCATTTGTCTGAAATCGTGTAGGACCTGCTGCTTGAGCAAGGGGCTGGACTAGAAGACCTCCAAGGTCCCTCCCAGCTGTATTCTGACTCAGAGTCAGAACAAAAGAATGCTTCCCACCTCATTCCTATTTAGCTTCACATCAGTTGTCCACATCTATTTTTTTAGCTGTAAATTGGGCCAAAGAATACAGTTATTGGGGGTGGGGGAAAAATAAATAAATAAATCTAAGCGTGTTCGTCTTTATTGGGTAAATCTTACTCATATTTAATCGACATCATCTGGAAGCTAGGACATCCCAGAAGATCGAAAGAATAATGGCAGGGAGGGGGGGAAAATCAAGTTACCCAGACAGCTGATTTTTTTTAAAATTTAAGCTTTTATTGGAATAAGCGAAAGGGACTTTAAAACGGAACAGTGAAGGCGGATGGAATCTTCCTGACGGGCCTTTATTGCGGGGGACATTTTGATTTTAATCTTTTTTTTCGTTTGCAAACTCAAAGGACCCCTACGCACAGTGAAGCTGGGGATGTGAGAACGATGGGCATTGTAGTCCCGTTCCAAAGGGCACCGCGCTGAAAAAGAGGAGAGGCGATGCTTAGCAGATAGGAGCAATTTAACACACACACACACACACACACACACACACACACTTGTTGAATCCTTAAAACGGGGAGGAAAAGAGATGGGCAAAAGTTTTAAGCAGCACATTTAAGTGCCGCTTCTATCCCATTTGCCTGGACAGAGGTATCAATCAATCAATCAATCAATCAATCAATTAAAAAGGCACAACGAATATCGATGGATTCTTTGCAGCGCGAGGCTCCCAGCCAGGTCTCTGAGTGGCTTGTGATCAACGGGGGAAACAAATAAACCAGGATTAAAACAACCACCGAACGACAAGGAAGAACATCGACATTTGCAAGGTTGATGGGCTTTTTCGTTTTTTAACCTGGTTGGTGAAAGTGGTAGATTCTAGAGTACATAATACATAAATAATAAAATAAAATAAAATAGAAAACAAAATAATAATCAGAATAGAATAGAATAGAAATAGAAGCTGGAAGGGACCTTGGAGGTCTTCTAGTCCAGCCCTCTGCTCAAGCAGGATGACCTATGCCATCTCAGACAGGTGGTTGTCTAGTGCCGTGGTGGTGAACCTATGGCACGCGTGCCACAGTTGGCACGCACAGCCCTCTCTGTGGGCACGCGCGCCATCGTCCCAGTCAACTGGGTTTTATAAAACCTTTTCACTTTAGGCCTCCGCCGCCATGTGCAAAAAAAAAAAAAGGTTTGATCAATCAATCAATTACAACTTCTCGCCGGAAAAAAAAAAGATCTCGCCAAGCTGAAATTGATTGCTTGAACTTTTGAGTCCCACCCAGTCTGCCATTGCCACCGCAGCCACGCCCACCCAATGGGCCACGCTCACCCGGCACCCGACGATACATAAGTGGGTTTTGGGTTGCCGTTTGGGCACTCGGTCTCTCAAAAGTTCACCATCACTGCTCCAGTCTCTTCTTTAAAACCTCCAGGGATGGAGCGCGCATGATTTCTGGTGGCAAGCTGTTCCACTGGTTAATTGTCCTCAGTGTCAGGAAATTTCTTCTCAATTCCAGGTTGCTTCTCTCCTTGGTCAGTTTCTAACCATTGTTTCTTGTCCTGCCCTCCAGTGCTTTGGAGAATAAATAATAATAATAATAATAATAATAATAATAATAATAATAATAATAATAATAATAATAATAATAATATAATAATAATAATAATAATAATAATAATAATAATAATAATAATAATAATAATAATAATAATAAGGGCTAGGGCTAGGGACAGGGGTTGCTCCTCTGTCCTGGTCCTATTAGATCTCTCAGCGGCTTTCGATACCATCGACCATGGTATCCTGCTGCGGCGTCTCAGGGGGTTGGGAGTGGGAGGCACCGTTCTACGGTGGTTCTCCTCCTACCTCCAGGGCCGCTCGCAGTCGGTGTTGACAGGAGGGCAGAGATCCGCCCCGAGGTCTCTCATTTGTGGAGTCCCTCAGGGGTCGGTTCTCTCGCCTCTCCTGTTCAACATCTATATGAAGCCGCTGGGCGAGATCATTCGTGGTTTTGGGGTGGGGTATCACCAGTACGCTGATGATACCCAACTCTTTCTTTCCACCCCGAACCAACCCAGTGATGCCCTCTCCGTGATGTCCCGGTGCCTGGAGGCGGTTCAGGTCTGGATGGGGAGAAACAGGCTTCGTCTCAATCCCGCCAAGACTGAGTGGCTGTGCATATCGGCGTCTCGGGTTAACCAAGTTATTCCACCTCTAACGATGGGGGGTGAGGTGTTACCCCCCGTTGATAGGGCTCGCAACTTGGGCGTCCTCCTGGATTCACGGCTCAATTTCGAAGATCACATAGGAGCCGTGACCAGGGGGGCTTTTGCACAGGTTCGCCTGGTGCGCCAGTTGCGTCCCTATCTGGACCGAGACGCCCTACGCACAGTCACTCATGCGCTTGTGACCTCCCGTTTGGACTACTGTAACGCTCTCTACTTGGGGCTGCCCTTGAAGACCACTCGGAGGCTTCAACTGGTGCAGAATGCGGCCGCGCGAGTTGTAATGGGGGTTTCCCGATACTCCCATGTAACACCTCTACTCCGCGAGCTGCATTGGCTTCCGGTTGCCCTCCGGGTGAAATTCAAGGTGCTGGTTATCACCTATAAAGCCCTACATGGCCTGGGTCCGGGTTATTTGAGGGAACACCTGCTGCCGGCATCAAACGCCCTTCGCCCAGTGCGCTCCCACAGGGAGGGTCTGCTCAGGGTGCCGCCGGTGAGAGATTGCCGGCGGGTGACACCCAGGGATAGGGCCTTCTCAGTGGGAGCGCCTGCCCTCTGGAACCAGCTGCCGGTGGAGCTGAGGACTGCTCCCGACCTCCGATCATTCCGCCGGGGCCTGAAGACCTGGCTCTTTGAGCTCTCGGGCCCAGGCTGAGGAGAAAATTTTAAACTGGGGTTTTAAGTGTACAGGGTGAATTTAATACTTTTTAACTGGTTTTAACTTTTGTATGTTTTGATTTTAACTCCCTGTAAACCGCCCTGAGTCCTCAGGGAAAGGGCGGTATATAAATGTAACTAACTAAATAATAATAATAATAATAATAATAATAATAATAATAATAATAATAATAATAATAATAATAAAGTTGCAAGGGACCTTGGAGGTCATCTAGTCCAACCCCCTGCTCAGGCAGGAAACCCTATACCATTTCAGACAAATGGCTGTCTAGTCTCTTCTTAAAAACTTCCAGTGTTGGAGCATTCACAAGTTCTGGAGGCAGGTGGTTCCACTGGTTAATTGTTCTCACTGTCAGGAAGTTTCTCCTTAGTTCTAGGTTGCTTCTCTCCTTGGTTAGTTTCCATCCGTTGCTTCTTGTCCTGCTTTCAGGTGCTTTGGAGAATAGCTTGGCTCCCTCTTCTTTGGGGCAGCCCCTGAGATACTGGAAGGCTGCTATCATGTCCCCCCTTGTCCTTCTCTTCATTAAACTACACATCCCCAATTCCAGCAACCGTTCCCTATATGTTTTAGCCTCCAGCCCCCTAATCATCTTTGTTGCTCTTCTCTGTACCCTCTGACCCCCCTCTTCTTTGTGGCAGCCCCTCCAATACTGGAACGCTGCTATCGTGTCTCCCCTATTTCTTCTTTTCTTTAGACTAGCCAGACCCACGTCCCGCAGCCGTTCTTCGTACGTTTTAGCCTCCAGGCCTTGGATCCTCTGAGTTGCTCTTCTCTGATTTATTTTTCCCCCAAACTCTCAACATCTTTTATGTGATATGGTGACCAAAACTGGCTGCAATATTCCAGGTGTGGCCTCACTAGGGCTTTATAAAGCGGTACTAGTACCAGGCTACTGGGCCAAGGTTTGTGGAAGAAGAAGAAGAAGAGGGGAGGAGGAGAAACTGCAGAGGAGGAGGAGCAGGAGGTGGAGGAGGAGGAGGAGGATGGCATTTCTTCTGAGTTGGCTTGGAGGCATCTGGGTGTAACTCAAAAGGAGAGAAGAGCCGGTTCCGAAGGAGTTCTCTTCTCCTCCTCAATCCCTCCTGAAGCTTGAGAGAACGTGCTTCTTTCCTCCTTCTCCTCCATCCCACCAGCAGCAGGATGGACCAGGATGGATCTTCTCAAAACCGGGCGCTGATCTACAAGGCTCAAGTGACTACGGGCCAAGGTCTTTTAACTGGGACTTTAGATCTGATCTCCATCACCTTGGTGGGCGCCAACGGACAAAGCCCCAAGAGGTTTCTGGACAAGATTGGGATGACCTGCTCCGAAGGATCGGTAAGATTTGGGTTCGAGTCCCAAGAGAAGGAAGTTGGGAGATGGTACCTTAGCTCCTGGAGTGCATTTTGGTCCAGAGAGAGACAGAATAACAAAATAACAGAATTGGAAGGGACCTTGGAGGTTGTTTATTCCCTAGACAACCCCCTATACCATTTCAGACAAATGGTTTTCCAATCTTTTCTCAAAAACCTCCAGTGTTGGAGCACCTACAACTTCTGGTGGCAGGTTGTTCCACTGGTTAATTGTTCTCCCTGTCAGGAAGTTTCTCCTTAGTTCCAGGTTGCTTCTCTCCTTGATTCGTTTCCACCCGTTCCTTCTTGTCCTGACTTTGGGTGCTTTGGAGAATAAGTTGAACCCCCCCCCTCTTCTTTGTAGGAGCCCCTCAAAAGATGTTGAGACTCTGGAAAGTGTGCAGAGAAGAGCAACAAAGATGATCAGGGGACTGGAGGCTAAAACATATAAGGAACGGTTGCTGGAATTGGATATATCTAATTTAATGAAGAGAAGAACTAGGGGGTGACATGATAGCAGTGTTCCAATATCCCAGGGGCTGCCCCAAAGAAGAGGGAGTCAAACCCTTCTCCAAAGCGCCCGAAGGCAGGACAAGAAGCAACGGATGGAAACTCATCAAGGAGAGAAGCAACCTAGAACTAAGGAGAAACTTCCTGACAGTTAGAACCAATTAACCAGTGGAACAACCTGACTCCAGAAGTGGTGAATGCTCCAACACTGGAAGTTTTTAAGAAGAGACTGGAGAGCCATTTGTCTGAAATAGTGTAGGGTTTTCTGCCTGAGCAGGGGGTTGGACTAGATGATCTCCAAGGTCCCTTCCAACTTGTTATTGTTATTGTTCATTATTGTTATTGTTTGGTTGTTATTGTTATTGTTGTTATTGTTATTGCTATGTTGTTGTTGTTATGTTCCCTAGTTGGGTCATGAAAGGTCTGCAAGAAGACCACCAAGCTCAGAGAACACCATCGACCCCTCAGTTCTCCTCCTCCTCCTCCTCCTCCTCCCAACATGTTCCTGATACATTATTTACACGCTTAAGGGATCCATTTGGAGAGCCTATCCCACGGGTAGGCAACCTCGGCTCTTTTATGACTCATGGACTTCAACTCCCAGAATTCCTGAGCCAACATGGCTCAGCTTGGAAACCTCTCCCTTTCCCCTCAGCATAGCTGACTCAGGAATTCTGGGAGTTGAAGTCCATGAGTCATAAAAGAGCCAAGGTTGCCTACCCCTGGCCTATCCCAATTGGCCTTAGCTATAAATTTGTTTCATGGCGTGTCAGGAGATTTTCCTTTAACAAAAGTAGAATCCCCCCCCCCTCCATGGACATGATTTATATTTTGGCAATTCAGAGCTGAAAATCCTTTCTCCGGCCTGTCAATCATCAGGCTTTTAACTAATTAAAGGATTCAAATGAGGGATTGTCCAAAGTGGCAGCTGACCCAAGCTTTTATTCAAAGGGAATGAGAATCAAAGGCTGTCCCATCAACACGCACCAACACAATCCCTTGGCAGCAAAGACCCCCCCCCCCAGGCTTGATTCCGGAAAGAGGAAGGGGCCAAACTTTTCAGCACACAGGGGCTGTGTCTCTCTGTGTGTGTCTTTGTGTAGGTGTGTGCCTAACTGGAAAAAAAAACATTGGCAAACCTGGAGTTGAAAATGAGCCGAAAATGGATTTCTGGGCACTGCTCCAACATCTGGAGAAGATCTGAAAAAGAGTTTCCCTCCAGCCACGGCTAGTTAAGGAGGATGGGAGATGTAGTTTATTTTAGGGTGATGAACGCTTTCCAGAGACTGATGGGACAAGAGCTATCTCTACTTAAAGTAGAACTTTAGATGGCTCTAGTTCAGGGGTCTTCCAACGTGGCCCTTTGATGACTTGTGGACTTCAACTCCCAGAATTCCTCAGACAGGCACGCTGGCTGAGGAATTCTGGGAGTTGAAGTCCACAAGTCATCAAAGGGCCAGGTTTGAAGACCCCTGCTTGTGGACTTCAACTCCCAGAATTCCTCAGTCAGGCATGCTGGCTGAGGAATTCTGGGAGTTGAAGTCCACATGTCATCAAAGGGCCACGTTTGAAGAACCCTACCCTATACCATTCCAGATAAGTGGCTGTGCAGTTTCTTCTTTAAAAAGAGGAGGAGGGGGGAGGAGGAGGAGGAGGAGGAGGAGAGTTGGAAGGGACCTTGGAGGTCTTCTAGTCCAGCCCCCCGCTCAAGCAGGAGACCCTAGCCTAGACCATTCCAGACAAATGGCTGCCCAGTCGCTTCTGTGCCTGGCTGAGGAATTCTGGGACTTGAAGTCCACAAGTCACAAAAGGGCCAAGTTTGAAGACCCCTGAGCTAGAAGATACATCTACATCTTCAAAGGCCCCTTGAGGAAGCAGAAGATGTACACTGGTGTTCCTCAGCCCTGACGACTTGAAGATGGGTGGACTTCAACTCCCAGAATTCCACAGTCGGCGCAAAACATCGCCTCCTTGCAACCAGGAAGTGTGCTTTCCCAAACTGGAGCACCAGTTTTATGGACCCGTCTTCGATCTGAGATCCGGGTGACCCCAACCTTATTAGCCTTCCATGAAACCCTGAAGACCTGGCTGTGCCAGTTAGGAGAATCCAACATGCCTGATTAAATTGGGTTAATAGTCTTAAACATCTCAGCCTCGCTGTGACAGGCTAGTAGTCATCCTGCTTTTATTCTTTGACTTGTGAACCACCCACGGCCGGGAGCTTCTGATGGGCAAACCCATCCATCCATCAATAAGCCAGAAAAACCTGCGTGTCCCAGCTTATGACTTGACGCTGATCTCCAGTTGAAGGGCAATCCGATTTTGGATCCCCAGCTCTGATCCTGAGGTTCCTCCCCCGATGGATCCACCCGAAGCCAACTGGGGACTCCTTGTCTGGAAGAACTTCCTGAGACCACATTGCCTGGCAGTTTGAGGGTGATCTGGCCCTCGTGTTAGGCCAATTAGCTCTCCTAGTTGGAGGGTGACCAGGCCATGGTGTAAGGAGAATTATCAGAAGGAGGACATTCGTAGCTCAGGGTTGAAGGGAGGGGTCCTTGGCGCTCTCTGAGCTGGCTGGTTTTCTTGCACACGTTTCATGACCCAACTAGGGAACATCATCAGTTCTAGAAGGGAGGAGGAGGGGGAAGGGGAGGGGGAAGGGGAGAAGGAGGAGGAGGAGGAGGAGGAGGAGGAGGAGGAGCTGAGCGGTCCTGGTGCTCTCTGATCTTGCTTGTTTTCTTGCTGATGTTACATGACCCAACTAGGGAACGTCATCAGTGCTAGAAGGGAGGGGGAGGAGGAGGAGGAGGAGGACGTCAACGACGACTGTGGGGCCTTGGGGCTCTCTGAGGTTGGTAGGTTTTTTGCAGACGTTTCCTGACCCAACTAGGTAACATTATCAGTGCTAGAAAGGAATGGGTTTTGTTTTCTGTTTGTATACAGGCGGCCTCTCTGCCAGTGTGGGTGGAAATGTTGTTTTCTTCTTGGTCGCTTGACTGGGCTGTTGTTTCCTAAGAAAATGGTAGAAGACGGGGATGGTTTACTGGGAGACGGTGAGCATCCTAGACCAAGCCAAGTCCCTAAAAGCTACAGAATTCCTGGCAGCTTGGCCTTGAGACAAATCAGCCATCATCTGGCACAGAGAGAGAAACAACATCTACACGCCATTGAAAAGAAAGAATCCAAAAGGCGAAAAGGAAGCAGACAGACCAAAACATCTCCTTGCCAGCAGTCAACACCCAGATGAGCCGAGATTGACACCAAGATTAATACTTGACCAACAAACAAGAAGTACAAAATGCACCAATTAAGGAACTGCCAACTCAGACAAACAACCAAAACATCAATAACAGCCTAGTCAAGAAACCCGCAAGAAAGCTCCCTCTGACAAACCCCTCTCCTTTTAGCAAGGATGGTGTTAGCTAGTTGGGTCAAGAAACATCTGCAAGAAAACAACCAAGCTCAGAGAGCACCAAGGACCCCACAGTCCTCCTCCTCCTCCTCCTCTTCTCCACAAA
This sequence comes from Vipera latastei, assembly GCA_024294585.1. NCBI lineage: Eukaryota > Metazoa > Chordata > Lepidosauria > Squamata > Viperidae > Vipera > Vipera latastei. The sequence continues at coordinate 135,230,239 of CM044371.1, forward strand.
CCCTCTTCCTTCTAGCACTGATGATGTTCCTCATTGGGTCATGAAACATCTGCAAGGAAACAACCAAGCTCAGAGAGCATCATGGGCCCCACAGTCCTCTCCTCCTCCTCCTCCTCCTCCTCCTCTTCCCACATTCCCTTCTAGCACTGATAACGTTCCCTAGTTGGGTCACGAAACATCTGCAAGAAAATCACCCAGCTCAGAGAGCACCAAGGACCCCAGAGTCGTCATTGTCCTCCTCCTCTTCCTCTTCCTCTTCCTCTTCCTCTTCCTCTTCCTCTTCCTCCTCCTCCTCCTCCTCCTCCCACACCCCACTCCCCGCCAGCACTGATGACGTTCCCTAGTTGGGTCATGAAACGTCTGCAAGGAAACCACCCAGCTCAGAGAGCACCAAGGACCCCACAGTCCTCCTCCTCCTCCTCCTCCTCCTCCTCCTCCTCCTCCTCCTCCTCCTCCTCCTGTCTCCACAATCTCCCCTCCCTTCTAGCACTGATGACGTTCCCTAGTTGGGTCATGAAACGTCTGCAAGGAAACCTCCCAGCTCAGAGAGCACCAAGGACCCCTCAATTCTCCTCCTCCTCCTCCTCCTCCTCCTCCTCCTCCTCCTCCTCCTCCACCTCCTGCTGTCTCCACAATCTCCCCTCCCTTCTAGCACTGATGATGTTCCTCATTGGGTCATGAAACGTCTGCAAGGAAACCTCCCAGCTCAGAGAGCACCAAGGACCCCACAGTCCTCCTCCTCCTCCTCCTCCTCTTCCCACATTCCCTTCTAGCACTGATGATGTTCCTAGTTGGGTCATGAAACATCTGCAAGGCAACAACCAAGCACCAGAGACACACACACCAGTCCCGATTCCCACTTAACTTTTCTTTATTGAACCTTCTCTTTTGCCTCAGCCTGCCCTCCTAAGCCAGGTCTACAAGTCCCCGGACCTGTCAATCTCGTCGGGTAAGGCGGTGTAGATATTGATCTGATGGGTGCAGCGGAAGATCAAAGCTGAAGCTGAGTCGGCATGAAAGAACGGGGTTGAGCGGGCATCCTTCGGCAAGGGAGCCCGTGCCAAGTTGAGAAGCAGGCCGCGAAGGGAACTGGGGAAAGGAGAAAGGGGAAAGGAGAAGGGAAGAGGCTGGCTGGGGAATTCTGGGAGTTGAAGTCCACAAGGCGGACTGAACACCTGGCAGGGCACCATGGGCCACCTGTAACACTGCCCCATTTCTCCTCCTCTGGGGACCCTGACTCTTTCTCCTCGCTTCCCCGACAGGTGGCCGAGGTGGACATTCCGTGCGATCGGGACCTGGGACCCATCTTGCTGATCCGCCTGCAGAAGGAGCCCTATTCCTACTTCCCCCAGAGCAGCTGGTACTGCAGCTTCGTCCAGGTGACCAGTCCTCATGGAGAGCTCTTCCGCTTCCCCTGCTACCAGTGGATCGAGGGTTACTGCACCGTCTCCGTCAGCGAAGGAACGGGTGAGTAGCTACGCCAGGTTGGAGGAGGAGACCTGCAAGGCAAGATTAGTGGGTCTTTGGCGCTCCCAGACTCCAAAGGCAGGTAGCCCTGGATTTACGACCACCGTGTAGCCCAAGGTATCTGTTGCTAAGCGAGACAGTCCTTAAGTGAGTGTTGTCCCATTTTACGACCTTTCTGGCCACAGGTTGACTCAACTAGGGAAGATCATCAGTGCTAGAAGCGACGGGGGCTGGCTCTCAGGTTATATCCGGTATATGGGGATGATGATCATCAGCACAGATGACATTCCCTAGTTGGGTCATGAAACGTCTTCAAGAAAAGCACCCAGCTCAGAGAACACCAAGGACCCCACAGTTCTTTCCTCCTCCTCCTCCTCCTCCTCCTCCTCCTCCTCCTCCTCCTCCTCCTCCTCCTCCTCCTCCTCTTACTCCTCCTTGTCTCTGCAAACCCTACTGCCTTTGTAGCACTGATGACGTTCCCTAGTTGGGTCATGAAACGTCTGCCAGAAAACCACCCAGCTCAGAGAGCACCAAGGGCCCCACAATTCAACCCCGAGCTACGTCCTTCCGTCTCCAGCCTTCACACGCCCTTCCCTCATCAGGGAGAAGACCAACCTCTTTGTCGACTCCTAGGAAGATGGTTAGGAAGAAAACCAGCAAGGCCTCCACCCTGGCACAGGTGCCGACGTACCGCTTCCCAAGGGGAAGCCGTCCTGGTGCTGGAATTCCCCTCCACCCTTCCCTTTTCTTTTCGACAAATCCTGCTGAAGAAAACTCCGCAGGAATTTTTATTTTTTTTATTTTACGTTACGTTTATTCCATTGATATAATAAGAATTGTTTTAGTTTAAAGGCGAGGCAGTCAACACTAAGGGGAAAATATTTAATGCGGTAGTTTGAGACTTGCACGAAAGACACTTGTACGTCATTGAATTATCGGCTAACTCAGCCGCCACGTTGCTTTTGAGATACTTAAATGTAAAATTAGAAAATCAATAAAACGTTTTTTAAAGAAAAAACTCTGCGGGAATTGAAGGAGCCGGGAGGGGTGGGCTGGCAAAGGAGGCCAGCCGAGGTGGGGTCTTTTTTCCTGATTCCCTTCCTTTTTTTAATCCTACAGCTCACACACCTTCAGACGACACTCACACCATTCAGCAGAGGCATCGTCGGGAAGAGCTGCAGCTGCGACAGCGCAAATATGGGTGAGTCTGGAAGAAAACCGGTGGACTCTTTTTTAAAAATAATATTTGATTAATTTTCCAATTTTGCATTTGACTATTTGAAAAGCAACGCGGCGACTGGATTGAACAATAACTCAATAACAAAGTCAGGTTACGACGTCAAATATTTCTTCTCTTTTTCCCTTAATGTTTACTGTCTCGTGTTCAAGTTAGTACATTTCTAATTGTATCAACAATAAAAACATCATTATTACATTTATCAATAAATTTTTTTCAGCTTGTACCTATCTTAACTGCATTCAATCTTCATAAACAATCCACATCCTGCTGTTAATTTTTACTCGATTTTTAATTTCTCGTCAATATTCCAATTTAATCTTTGATATTTATAATCTTCAGACTTTGGGTAACCAAGATTCCCCTTATCCCACTTCATAACAAACTAGAATATCCAAAATACACATTTTATCTATTTGAATATAATCTTGTTCTATTTCCTAAAAGTTATCTATTTCCCACCATATTAAATCATCTACTTAATAATACAATATCCCTTTTAATAAATCAAAACCATTATGTAAATTGGCTGGGTAAATCCATAAATCAAACACATTCATAATATTTAATATTTAATTTTCCTCTCCCTTTTAAGTCTAATTTTTAAGTCTAATTTTAAAATGGTGGACTCTTCAAACTCCAGCATCCCTGTTTGGTCCCACTGAGGCAAAGAGATTCTCGACTAGGGTCACTTTTAAGCTGGGTGGACTTCAACTCCCAGAATGCCCCAGCCAGTATTGCTGGCTGGGGCATTCTGGGAGCTGAAGTCCCTCAACCCCATCTGAAAGAGGCCCAGGTTGTGAAAACTTGACTAGATGATCTCCAAGGTCCCTTCCGATTCTTCCTCTCTATGATTCTACAGTAATGCCTACGACTCCCGGCTGCCATACAACTGCCGATTAGAGAGGATGCTGGGAGTTGTAGTTTAGAGGAAGATCTACAAAGATCTCGTTCCCGATCAAGAGGAATATATATAGTATTGCCTTTCTTAAATGATGATAATGGTGGTGGGAGGGACCTTGGAGGTCATCTAGTCCAACCCCCTGCTCAGGCAGGAAATGGTGCCTTCCCAAGTTCTGGGACTACAAGTCCCATCACACTAAGCCACTGGGTCAAGATGGTGTAGTAGTGGATCACTGTTTACTGCCCCAAAGAGTTGCTGGAGTAAGCGCAGAGCGCTTCATTCTTTCTCAATTGTTCTCACAAACTTTATGTACCAAACTGTGCGTTATCAACTTTGCCAGCAATTTGAAGAGGTGGGGAC
>CM044371.1:135234406-135269406 GCA_024294585.1 Vipera latastei
CTCTCTCGTCTCTCTCCTCCTCCTCCTCTCTCTTCTCTCCTCCTCCTCCTCTCTTCTCCCTCTCTCCCTCTTCTTCTTCTCCTCCTTTCCCTCCTCCTCCTCCTCTTCTCCTTCCTTCCCTCCCTCTCTCTTCTTCTTCTCTCTCATCCTCTTCCTCCTCCTCTTCTCCTTCCCCCTCCTCCTCCTTTCTCCTCCTCCTTCCCCTCCTCCTCTTCTTCTTCTCCTCCTCCTTCTTCTCCTTCCCCTCCTTCTCCTCCTCCTTTCTTCTCCTTCCCCTCCTCTTCTTCTCCTCCTTCTCTCCTCCTCTTCTCTCCTCCTCCTCCTCCTCCTCTTCTTCTCCTCCTTCTTCCCCTCCTCTTCTTCTTCTCCTCCTTCCCCTCCTCCTCCTCCTTCTTCTCCTTCCCCATCTTCTTGCAAAAAGGGATCACGTGAACCCCGGGAACACTGCGGCCGTCATAAATAGAGCCCGTGGCCAAGCCCTGATTATTTTATGTTATTTTTATTTATTTATTTATTTATTGATCACAAAGATGCTGCAACGGTCCTTAAGTGCGAGCCCCAAGTCACAAGTCCCTCTTTTTTTCTTTTTTAGGTGCCGTTGGGACCCTGAGCAGCAACTGGCTGAACGCCAGGAGCTGCCTATCGCTTTCTTCCACGTTTCGTAGAAGGGGGCGCATGCCCTACCTCTTAGCACGCTAGCCGCAGAGCCTCCCCGCTCCGGGGCAGTCTATCTGAACACCAGGCATGTAACCAATTCGCCAGGCTCTTTCCGCCGAAGGATTGAAGTCTTGTGAGTTCGTCCCACAACACGCTGGCGGCGTCTTCTCCTAGGGCGGAAAAACAACAAACAGAAACCTGTTGCCCAAGAGAAACTTGCCACCTCTTCCCTGTAGAATACGCAACGCCAATTCAAATTTCAGGTTGCGTCTCAACGCAACAAACAAGCAGAAGCATCTGTTCCTGTTGAACGAGGGACGGGAAGCCGAGGGATGGCCGGAAGAGATTGTCAAATTTGATAGCGCCTTCGCCAGTTGCAGCCTGCCCTGCATTCCTTTGAACCGGGGGGTCTCCTCGGGTGAACCGGGCGGATGCCGGTTGCCGTGCGCGCAAACGCAACCGAGAGGCCTGCAGGGAGGTTACTGCCTCGACCAATGAATTGTATTGGTTTACCCAAAGATTTTATTTTCCTGGGCTCCAAGATCACCGCAGGTGGGGACTGTAGCCAGAAATTAAAAGACGCTTGCTCCTCGGGAGGAAAGCCATGGCAAATCTAGACAGCACACTAAAAAGCAAAGACATCACCCTGCCAACAAGAGTGCGTTATAGTCAAGTCTACGGTCTTCCCAGTTGCAATGTATGGCTGTGAAAGCTGGACCATAAGAAAGGCCGAGCGCCAAAGAATGGAGGCCTTTGAACTCTGGTGCTGGAGAAGACTCCTGCGAGTCCCTTGGACTGCAAGGCGATCAAACCGGTCAGTCCTAGAGGAGATCAGCCCTGACTGCTCTTTAGAAGGCAGATCCTGAAGTTGAAACTCAGATACTTTGGCCACCTAATGAGAAGGAAGGACTCACTGGAGAAGAGCCTAATGCTGGGAAAGATTGAGGGCAATAGAAGAAGGGGACGACAGAGAAGGAGGTGGCTGGATGGAGTCACTAAAGCTGGAGGCGTGAGCTTAAATGGACTCCAGAAGATGGTAGAGGACAGGAAGGCCTGAGGAACATTGTCCATAGGGTTGCGATGGGTCGGACACGACTTCGCAACTAACAACAACAACCCAAAGTACGGCTTTGGTACATGATTCTATAGCTTTAATTCGTAAACCCAGTGCTTTTTTGGGTGAAAGAAAAAGGTGCCGGAACTCACCCATGTCATACAACCCGCCTTGCCTACCCTACAAGGTTCCATCCAAAAAAGGTTCCGGAACTCCGTTCTGGGCGTTCTATGACAAAAAAAAAAGCCCTGCGTAAACCACATGGCATCGTGCAGGTGTGATGGGCAGGATACATCTAGGATCGACTTGGTAGCTGAATAGAGCTGGAAAGAGACCTTGGAGGTCTTCTAGTCCAGCCCCCCCCCCCGCTCGAGCAGGAGAACCTATCCCATCTCAGACCGGTGAACGCCCAGTCTCTTCTGAAAACTTCCAGGGATGGAGCGCCCACGTTTCTGGTGGCAAGCAGTTCCGCTGGTTAATTGTCCTCACTGTCAGGGAAGTTTCTCCTTAGTTCGGGTTGCTTCTCTCTTTGGTCGGTTTCCAACCGTTGTTTCTCGTCCTTCCCTCTGGTGCTTTGGAGAATAATGTGACCCCCTCCTCTTCTTTGGGGCAGCCCCTCAAATATTGGAATAACTGCTCTCGTGTCTCCCCTATTTCTTCTTTCCTTCAGACTAGCCCAACCCAAGTCCCGCAGCCGTTCTTCGTATGTTTTGGCCTCCAGGCCTTGGATCCTCTCAGTTGCTCTTCTCTGAACTTTTTCCAACTCTCAACATCTTTTTTTTGTAGTATGGTGACCAAAATTGGCTGCAGGATCCCAGGGCTGACCTCACTAGGGTGGTTTCCTTGCAGACGTTTGATTACCAAACTAGGTAACATCATCAGTGCTAATAGGCAGTGAGGTTTACATTTGTAGCCCTGATGATGTTGCCTCGTTGGGCCCATGAAACGTCTGCAAGAAAGCTGCTAAGCCCAGCTAGGTGCTTTAAATTCCTTCCGTCGTTTTTATATTTGTTATATAGTTATTGCAAGCAGTAGGTCCTCAACGTACAGCCGTTCAGTGACCATTCAAAGTTACAACGGCATGGAAAAAATGTGATTTTCTGGCCCTTTTTCACACTTACGACAGTTGCAATACCCCCCACCCTTGGTCACGTCATCAAACCTGCCAACCGACTCGTACTTATGACGGTCGCAGCGTCCCGGGGTCACGTGATTCCCTTTGGTGACCTTCTGACAAGAAAAAAAAATCAATCTTTACTTAAGGACCGTGTGACTACCGAAACAACTCCAACAACTTGCTTAACAACCGGGGGGGGGGTGAGCGCAAGGAAGGTCATAAAACAGAGTAAAATTCATTTAACGGCCATCTCACTTAACCACCAGGAACATTTTGGGCTGAATTGTGGTCGCTTCCCCTTTTAGAAGAAATGGGTCAAACATTGTCTGAATGGTAAAAGGGTCTCCTGCTTGAGAAGCGGGCTGGACTAGATGACCTCCAAGTCCCTTCCAACTCTGCTATTCTGTTATGACTCCCTTGTATCTATAATAATAATAATAATAATAATAATAATAATAATAATAATAATAGTAATAATAATAATAATAATAATAATAATAATAATTTTGGAAGGGATCTTGGAGGTCATGTAGTCCAACCCCCTGCTCAGGCAGGAAACCCTATATACCAGATATCTAGTTACTGTACTGATTTTGAACGTCGTATTTTTCTCTTTTCATGTCAGATGTTCTAGAGAGACTCAGAAAATCATCATCATAAGAATAAACAGACGAATACCGAGATCGGTGAGCACCGAGGACCTCACGGTTCAACCCCCAGCTACAAACAATCCCTGGGAAACAATAACGCGACGCGGATTCCAGGTGCAGGCGAAGTGCAGGGATTCACGTGCCACGAATAAAACCAAAGCCCATCCTGAGCGGGCCCGCTTCAAACAGAGATAAGAGGAAAACCAGATAAGAGGGATTATCAAGAAGGCAACACCCTTCCCTGCCTTTTGATGTTTCTCCAACGGCCAATTCTTTGATTTCAGAAAGCGGCCACCGTCTGGCCTGCGGCCAAATGACTTTTCATCACAATGGTCCACAACGTATTTCCCTGCCGAGGACGTCCCGATTTATTTTTATTTTTATTTATTTTAATTCCATTTACATTTTAATTCCATTTATATTTTAATTCCATTTATATCCCGCTCTTCTCCGAAGACTCAGGGCGGCTTACAAGCCTTCAGAAAGGCAGGCGGCGATGCAGGTATTCTAGGTCCCCGACTTACGACCGTAAGTGGGACCTGGCGTTTGTGTGGCCAGATTCCCTCCTTTGCCGTGGTGATTATTGAATATCACCTATTCCATACCTGTGCATTTGGCTTTCCTTGTCTAATTACGGAACCGTCCTTCTTTTTTTCTCCCGTTGACAAAGGAGGAGGAGGAGGAGGAGGAGGAGGAGGAGGAGGAGGAGGAGGAGGAGGAGGAAGAGGAAGATGCATGGTGTTCTTTGAGCTTGGTTATTTTATGCAGCCATTTCGGATCCAACTACATCGTTGCTTGAAAGGTTTGTGGGGAGGTGGAGGAAGAATAACAGGCATAATGGAGCTGGAAGGGACCTTGGAGGTCATCTAGTCCAACCCGCTGCTCAAGCAGGAGACCCTATGCCATTTCAGACAGATGGTTGTCCAATATCTCTTCTTGAGGAGGAGGTGGAGGAGGAGGAGGAGGAGGAGGAGGAGGAGGAGGAGGAGGAGAAGGACAGTAGATGCTTTGTGCTTTTTGAGCTTGGTTACTTGATGCAGGCGTCTCCTGACCCAACTAGGGAAGATCATCAGTGCTTGAAGGAAGTGGAGCTTGGAAGGAGAGGAGGAGGAGGACTGTGGGGTTCATGGGGGTCTCTGAGCTGGCTGGTTTGCTGGCAGACGTCTCCTGACCCAACTAGGGAAGATCATCAGTGCTTGAAGGAAGTGGAGTTTGGAAGGAGGAGGAGGAGGACTGTGGGGTTCATGGCTGGCTGGTTTGCTGGCAGACGTCTCCTGACCCAACTAGGGAACATCATCAACACTCGAAGGGAGGGAGGAGTTGTCGTAGTAGTAGTAGTAATAGTAGTAGAAGGGGAGGAGGAGGAGGACTGTGGGGTTCATGGGGGTCTCTGAGCTGGCTGGTTTCCTGGCAGACGTCTCCTGACCCAACTAGGGAACATCATCAACACTCGAAGGGAGGGAGGGAGTCGTCGTAGTAGTAGTAGTAATAGTAGTAGAAGGGGAGGAGGAGGAGGACTGTGGGGTTCATGGGGTCTCTGAGCTGGCTGGTTTCCTGGCAGACATCTCCTGACCTAACTAGGGAACATCATCAACACTCGAAGGGAGGGAGGAGTCGTCGTCGTCGTCGTCGTCGTCGTAGTAATAGTAGTAGTAGTAGAAGGGGAGGAGGAGGAGGAGGAGGAGGAGGCACGCAGCCTTCCTCCCCCCCCTCGTCTCCTTCCCTCCCGCCTGCCCAGCTGCGCCTTTACGCGCGGCCGCTGCGCCTTGCCGGATGGCGCTGCCCGAGGCGCGGGCGGCGCGGGCGGGCAGGGACCCGGTTGGCGGCGGGGGAGGCGGCCCGCCTTCCGCAGGTGGAGCTCCGCGGCGCAGCCGGGGCCGCCCAGCCCGCCAGCCAGTCGGCCAGCCGCCGTTTGGGAGCGCAGAGCGGGTTGCAGCCGGGCCGGACGCATCTCCGCCCCGCTTGCCCGGACTGGCCCTGGCTGGAACCCCCGACGGAGCCCCGGGGCGCCCGCGGCGGAGGAAAGAGGCCGAGCGGGATCTTCTGCGCAAGCGATCCTAGAGAGCGGCGGCCCGCCGCGCGATCCTGACCGATCCTCCTCTGCGCTGGAGGATCGCCCAGGTCTGTCTGCCCACCTACACCTGGCGGCGGGGGGGGGGAGCCCGATGGGGGGTTGGACCACTTTGCAAGGGGCGCCAGGTTGGAGAAGCGCCACGGGAACCCGGCTGGGGAAGCCGAACGCAGAAGCCTGAATTGCTCCGGAGCCGCGACGCATGGGTTTTGTGACTCTTTCTTCCCTCCCCCCCCTCCCTTTCCAGGCTGACACCTCTCCCGGACTTGGAGTACTCCTAGTTCGGGGAAGGGAAGCTGCTCAAACAGCGGCGGAATCAATGCCTTTGCAGGACAGGCAGAAATTCAACAGGGAGAGCTGCCCTGCTTTTCTCTATCCATCTCTTGCCTTTGCAGCGGCTCCTCGCCGCCTCGATTGACCTCCCCCCCCAAAAAAATCTCCGTTGCTAAGCGAGGCTTTGTCAAGGGAGTGTTGCCTCGTTTTATGACCTCTTACGGCCACGGGCGTTAAGCGAATCGCGCCGTCCTTCAGGGAGTCAGGCGGTTGCTAAGTGAATCTAGCTTTCCCCCCCCCCATTGACTTGGCTGGTCAGAAAGTTACAAAAGGGGATGACGTGACACTCCCCACCCCACCCCACCGGGACATAGCGACCGTCGTAAGTGTGAGTCGGTGGACAAAGTGTCCGAATTTGATCCCGGCAACCGTGGGGAGGGCTGCGATGGTCGTAAGCGCGAAGAAGGGTCAACAAGTCGCTGTTTTCAGTGCCGCTGTAACTTAGGACGGTCGCTAAATGAACTGTAAGGCGAGGACTTCGTGTATTGTTTTTTTTAAAAAAAAAATCAGTGCTTTGAGTGCTGCAGCAGTGATTAGAAATGAGTTTTGCAACCCATAAATATATAATATATGAATAGATATATATATCTTGTTTTTCAATGCACCCGGTCAGCCCAAAAATGGGAATCTTTTGCCTGTATCAGCCGCAATTTAGGGCTGTCCTCAGGCAGCGTAGCTTCTGCGAATGTATATATAATTGTATATATGGAACATTATCAGTGGTAGAAGGGAGGGGTTTGCAGAGAGGAGGAGGAGGAGGAGGAAGAGGAGGAGGAGGAGGAGGAGGAGGAGGAGGAAGAGGAGGAGGAGGAGGAAGAGGAGGAGGAGGAGAGGAGGAGGAGGAGGAGGAGGAGGAGGAGGACGACTGTGGGGTCCTTGGTGCTGTCTGAGCTTGTTTTCTTGCAGACGTTTCGTGACCCAACTAGGGAACATCATTAGTGCTAGAAGGGAGCGGGTTGTGAACAGGAGAGAGGAGGAGGAGGGAGGAGGAGGAGGAGGAGGAGGAGGAGGAGGAGGAGGAGGAGGAGGAGGAGGAAAAGAAAAAGGAGGACTGTGGGGTCCTTGGTGGTCTCTGAGCTTAGAGTTTTTCTTGCAGACGTTTCGTGACCCAACTAGGGAACATCATCAGTGCCAAAAGGGAGGGGGTTGTGAGGAGGAGGAGGAGGAGGAGGAGGAGGAGGAGGAGGAGGAGGAGACAGTGAGGTCCTTGGTGGTCTCTGAGCTTAGAGTTTTTCTTGCAGACGTTTCGTGACCCAACTAGGGAACATCATCAGTGCCAAAAGGGAGGGGGTTGTGAGGAGGAGGAGGAGGAGGAGGAGGGAGGAGGAGGAGGAGGAGAGACAGTGAGGTCCTTGGTGGTCTCTGAGCTTAGAGTTTTTCTTGCAGACGTTTCGTGACCCAACTAGGGAACATCATCAGTGCTAGAAGGGAGTGGACTTTGCAAGGAAGAGAGGAGGAGGAGGAGGCACCCAGCCTTCCTCCCTCCCTCCCCCCTGCCTTCCTTCCAGGTCCCCCCTCGTGTGTGGCCACTGCGCCTTGCCAGATGTGCTGCCCGGTCTTAATCACACACACAGAGAGAGACGTGTGCCTTAAGTCAAATTTGGCCTCTGGCAACGGATGTGGACAAGTCCGTACGGTTTTCTTGGCAGCCATTTGTTTAAAAAAGAAAAAACACCCCAAAAAGTCAGAGGCCTGGCCCAAAGTCACCTAGCTGGCTTCCCCCGCCCGAAGCGGATTAGCACTCGGGTTCCCCCACTCCCAACCTAATCCCTTTCTCAGTCCGGTCTCTCCGCTTATTCAAAGAAAAATCCTTGCCAAGAAACGGGGAGGATTGGCAGCCCTGGAGTTAAACGGGATCCACCTGCTCGCCATCAGCCTGGTGTGGTGTGTGTGTGTGTGTGTGTGTCAACGGCTGGACTACTGCACCGATACCGTGAGTGAGTCATCCCTGGTTAGCCCTGGAGGCAGCCCGCCTAGGAAGGCCAGAGGGGAAAAAAAATAAACAATAAAAATGACTTTTGCAATTTCAGCGCCGGCCTTTGATGTTGGGGAAAAATAATAATAATAATAAAAATTCCCTCTGGGATGTTTTTGCCTCTTAGGAATGTCGGCCCAATAAGTTTGCTTAAATTGCCTTAAAGTGCCCCAAAATGCAGCTCAAAGCGGTTCCGAAGTTGCAAAGAACTTGGACGGTTCTCCTGAACAGCTGCCGAATTTTCCCACAAAATTCAGCCAGAGGTAAGATCCGGATTCTTGCTGTGAGATCCAGAGGCCCAACGAAGCGATGCTCTTGATCAGGGGCTGAACCACACGGGGTCCTCGGCTTGCGACCAAAAATTTATGTCGCCGAGGGAGACATTTGTGAAGTGAGCCTGGCCCCATTTCCTGACCTTTCTTGCCATGGCGGTTCCTTCCTCCTTCCTTCCTTCCTTCCTTCCTTCCTTCCTTCCTTCCTTCCTTCCTTCCTTCCTTCCTTCCTTCCTTCCTTCCTTCTCTATTGTCCTCCCTTTCTCCCATCCTCCCTTCTTTCTGTCTGTCCTTCCTTCTTCCTTCCTTCCTTCCTTCCTTCCTTCCTTCCTTCCTTCCTTCTCTATTGTCCTCCCTTTCTCCCATCCTCCCTTCTTTCTGTCTGTCCTTCCTTCCTTCCTTCCTTCCTTCCTTCCTTCCTTCCTTCCTTCCTTCCTTCCTTCCTTTCCTTCCTTCCTTCCTTCCTTCTCTATTGTCCTCCCTTTCTCCCATCCTCCCTTCTTTCTGTCTTTCCTTCCTTCCTTCCTTCCTTCCTTCCTTCCTTCCTTCCTTCCTTCCTTCCTTCCTTCCTTCTTCCTTCCTTCCTTCTTCCCTGCTTCCCTCCCTTTCCGGTGTCATTGTAACTTTCGATCAGTCGCTAAACAAATACAGGCAGTCCCTCGACTTGCGACCACAGCGGAGCCCAAATTTTCTGCTGTTAAGTGAGACCCTTGTTAAGAGTCAGGTTTGCCCATTTTACAGCTTCACTTACCAAAGTTGTTAAGGGACCGACTGCAGTTGTTAAGCTAGGGAAGACGGTCGCTAAGCGAACCCCGATTCCCCCGTTGACTGTGCCGTTGGAAGGTCGCAAAAAGGGGAAATCGCGTGACACACACACCCCCGGGGACGCTGCGACCGTCATAAATAAAGAGTCGGTTGGCAAACGATCTGAATTTTGATCCCGCAACCATAGGGGGAGGGACGCTGCGACGGTCGCAAGTACGAAAGGCCGTCCTAACTCACTTTTTTTTCAGCGTTGTTATAATTTAGAACTAAACAAGCTGTTGTAAGTGAAGAACTAGCTGTAATCTCACTGCACCTGATCATATATTGAAACAATCTGCCCATGGTTGTTTTTCCCCTAGCTGTCTATTAATGTCACACACACACACACACACACACACAGACACACACACACATATACACACATATATATGTACATATATATACATACATACATACACACACACGCCCACACACACACAGAGGGACATGACGAAATTTCAGACACATCTTTACAACCGGTTGAAGCATTCAACGTGACACAATTTATGACCCGCTTTTTTTTGGGGGGGGGGCTGGGAACTGATCTTTCCGGTCAGTTCCCAGCCAAAAAACAAAAAGCCAAACCTGCCCGTAGGAATGCACTGACTCGCTAATGACCAGGGTGCCTTGCTTAATGACCACCGCAGAGTTGTGATAAAATCAGGTGGGTTGCACGGGTGCCTTGAACTACAATCATATAAGCGATTGTATGGTTGTGTTTTTGTGTTATTCCGGGCTTCGTTACAGTCACAAGTCAAGGTCTACCTACACCCAGGTTTTTAAGAGGGGATCGGACAATCCTTTGTCTAAAATGGTATACACTGGGTCTCCTGCTGGAGCAGGGGGTTGGACTAGATGACCTCGAAGGCCCCTTCCGATTCCGTTATTCTGCTGTTATTGTGTCATAGCCCGTACTGTCGACGGGAGACCTCTAAGGAAATAATTTTTAAAAACCACCTTATTTTTTTTTTAACTTTATTGCACCCTTTAAGTACCCACATGCCACCCAAACCTCAGGCTTTGACCTTCTAACTCTAAATGAATTTTGTCTCTCTGCAACGTTCTGCTCCTTCCATCCAAAACCAAACCGCTAAAATACATGCATGCAAAATAGATTTCCCAAACCGGTAAACCCAGCCCTGCGTTTTCCTCTAGACTTTGCAACACTTTTAATTTGTGGTTTCTTTTTTCCCTTGCGGGCCGAATTTAAATAGTGCCTATTTTTTTTTTTGCCTACTGTTTGAATGGTTGATCAGTTGTCAAAAATAATAATAATAATAATAAACCCCACAACAACGCAAGGCAGTCCCATCAGAGGAGAGCTGTAAGGGACCTTGGAGGTCCTCTAGTCCAACCCCCTGCTCAAGTAGGAGAGCCTAACCCGTTTCAGACAGATAGTTATCCAATCTCTTCTTGGAGGAGGAGGAGGGGGAGGGGGAGGGGGAGGATAGAGCTGTAAGGGACCTTGGAGGTCATCTAGTCCAACCCGCTGCTCAAGCAGGAGAGCCTAACCCATTTCAGACAGATAGTTATCCAATCTCTTCTTGGAGGGGGAGGGGGAGGGGGAGGGGGAGGAGGAGGATAGAGTTGGAAGGGGACCTTGGAGGTCTTCTAGTCCAACCCTTTGGAATCAATTACCGGTTGACCTCCAGATGGCTCCCGACCTTCGCTCTTTCCGCCGGGATCTGAAAACCTATTTATTTGAACAGGCCGGCTTGGTTTAAGAGGGTTTGGGGTATTTTTTAATTATTTATTGTTAGGGCTTAATTAATTTAATTTCATTTTAACTTTTGTATGTAAAGCTTTTACTGCCCTGTACACCGCCCTGAGTCCTTTGGGAGAAGGGCGGTATAGAAATTCAATAATTAATAAATGAATGAATGAATGAATGAATGAATGAATGAATGAATAAATAAATCCACCCCCTGCTCAAGCAGGACACCCAATGCCATGTCAGACAGATGGTCGTCCAATCTCTTCTTAAGAACCTCCAGGGATGGAGCGCCCACAACATCTGGTGGCCAGCTGTTCCACCGGTTTAATTGTCCTCACTGTCAGGAAGTTTCTCCTTAATTCCAGGCTGCTTCTCATTTCCCATCCGTTGTTTTTTTTTTTTTTTGGTCCGGCTTTCAGGTGCTTTGGAAAATAAGTTGAGCCCCTCCCCCTCTTCTTTGGGTAAAAGGTAAAGGTAAAGGTTCCCCCGCACATGCGTGCTAGTCGTTTCCGACTCTAGGGGCCGGTGCTCATCTCTGTTTCAAAGCCGAAGAGCCGGCGCTTGTCCGAGGACGTCTCCGTGGTCATGTGGCCGGCATGACTAGACGCCAAAGGCGCACGGAACGCTGTTACCTTCCCACCGTAGTGGTCCCTATTTTTCTACTTGCATTTTTTTTACGTGCTTTCAAACTGCTAGGTTGGCAGAAGCTGGGACGCGTAACAGGCGCTCACTCTGCTACGCGGCACTCGGGATTCGATACTGGAAGACTGCTATCCTGTCTCCTCCCCCCTCCCCCCACCGTCCAAATCCTTCTTTTCTCTAGGCTGGCCAAACCCAAATCACGCAGCCGTCCTTTGGACTTTTTAATCATCTTAGTTGCTCTTCTCTGCGTTTTTTTTTCCCAAAGTCTCATCCTCTTTTTTTTTTTTTTTTGGGAAGCGGTGTCCGAGAAACTGGATGCCTCATTCCAGCTCTGGCCTTACTAAGGCTTTACGGAAGCCGCTGCTAAAACACGTCACCTGATTTTGATTCCGGGCCTCTGTTTATACAGCCGAGGGTCGTGTTGGCTTTTTTTGGGGGGGGGGGGCTGCCGCTGCACATGGCTGGCTCGCCTTTAAGGTCCCTCTCACCGTTGCTGTGTTTTTTCAGCCAGGTTTCGCCTCATCTGAACGTGGACTTTTGGGTTTTTTTTTTTGTTTTTTTCCCCTACCTAGGTGTAGACCCTGCTTTTTCTCTAGGTTTTATTTCACTTTGCTATTTGCCCCAAACCTGGAATTAAGGCGAAACTTCCTGAGAGTGAGGACCATTAACCAGTGGAACAGCCTGCCACCAGAAATCCTGGGTGCTCCATCCCTGGAGATTTTTTAAGAAGAGGCTAAACAGTCGCTTGTCTGAAATGGTATAGGTTCTCCTGCTGGAGCAGGGGGCTGGACTAGATGACCTCCAAGGTCCCTTCCGGCTCTATCTATCCTCTTCCTCCTCCTCCTCCTCCTTCTCCATTTTAAGAAGAGGCTAGACAATCACCTGTCTGAAATGGTATAGGGTCTCCTGCTGGAGCAGGGGGCTGGACTAGAAGACCTCCAAGGTCCCTTCCGGCTCTATCCTCCTCCTCCTCCTCCTCCTCCTCCTCCTCCTCCATTTTAAGAAGAGGCTAGACAATCACCTGTCTGAAATGGGATAGGTTCTCCTGCTGGAGCAGGGGGCTGGACTAGAAGACCTCCAAGGTCCCTTCCGGCTCTATCCTCCTCCTCCTCCTCCTCCTCCTCCTCCTCCTCCTCCATTTTAAGAAGAGGCTAGACAATCACCTGTCTGAAATGGTATAGGGTCTCCTGCTGGAGCAGGGGGCTGGACTAGAAGACCTCCAAGGTCCCTTCCGGCTCTATCCTCCTCCTCCTCCTCCTCCTCCTCTCCCTCCTCCTCCTCCATTTTAAGAAGAGGCTAGACAATCACCTGTCTGAAATGGGATAGGTTCTCCTGCTGGAGCAGGGGGCTGGACTAGAAGACCTCCAAGGTCCCTTCCGGCTCTATCCTCCTCCTCCTCCTCCTCCATTTTAAGAAGAGGCTAGACAATCACCTGTCTGAAATGGTAGAGGGTCTCCTGCTGGAGCAGGGGGCTGGACTAGAAGACCTCCAAGGTCCCTTCCGGCTCTATCCTCCTCCTCCTCCTCCTCCTCCTCCTCCTCCTCCTCCTCCTCCATTTTAAGAAGAGGCTAGACAATCACCTGTCTGAAATGGGATAGGTTCTCCTGCTGGAGCAGGGGGCTGGACTAGAAGACCTCCAAGGTCCCTTCCGGCTCTATCCTCCTCCTCCTCCTCCTCCATTTTAAGAAGAGGCTAGACAATCACCTGTCTGAAATGGTAGAGGGTCTCCTGCTGGAGCAGGGGGCTGGACTAGAAGACCTCCAAGGTCCCTTCCGGCTCTATCCTCCTCCTCCTCCTCCTCCTCCTCCTCCTCCTCCTCCTCCTCCTCCATTTTAAGAAGAGGCTAGACAATCACCTGTCTGAAATGGTATAGGTTCTCCTGCTGGAGCAGGGGGCTGGACTAGATGACCTCCAAGGTCCCTTCCGGCTCTACTCTGTCCTAATTCTAATGTGGCGAACGGCAAAAAAAAAAACAACGAAATAAAACCCATCCCCCTCGGCCAGACTTTCCTCTTCGTCAAGGTGACGACATTTTATTTCCCCTGTGTTAACACATCCTTCTTAATTTCATTTCGTTTCTTAACGTCGTGATTTCGAAATAATAACATACGATTTGCATTTGCTGCAGTAATCCCCAAGATTTCTTCAGCTGACAGGACATTTTCTCCCGTTTTTCCCCCCCTGATCTTGGATCTTTGAAAAATTCCCTTTTTGAGTGTGTGTGTGTGTGTGTGTGTGTGTGTGTGTGTTTAACATCTTCATCCTCCGGTTACAGATTGTCCTCGACTTAAGAATCACTTGTTTAGCGGCCGTTCAAAGTTACGAGGGCCCTGAAGAAAGTGACTTCTGACTGTGTTTTGCACTTACGACCGTTGCAGCCTCCCCGTGGTCAGGTGGTCAAAATTTGGACGTTGCCTCGTATTTATGACGGTCTGAGGGTTCTTCCTCCTTTTGTGACCTGACAAGCAAAGCCAATGGGGAAGTCGGATTCAATTAACAACTGTGTTACTAACTGAACAACTGCAATGATATAATAATAATAACAACAACAACAACAGTAATGAGAGGAAGAGGTGAAGGAGGAGGAGAAGAGGAGGAGAAGGAGGAGAAGAAGTTGGAAGGGACCTTGGAGGACATCTAGTCCAACCCCCTGCTCAGACAGGAAACCCTATACCATTTCAGACAAACTTGCTTAACGCACCTGGCCAAAAATGGTTTTAAAATTGAGTTAAAACTCACTTTTTCTCAACTGTAGCCATAAGCCGAGGACTGCCTACATTGGTGTGGACAAGCTAGATTCAGTTAATGACTGTGTGGCTAACGGCAGCTGCGATCCACTTAACAACCGTGGCAAGAAAGGGGGTCAAATAAGAGTAGTCTTGCTTCACACTAGAAATGTTGTGGCCATAAGTTGAGGACCACCTGCGTTGGTTTTAAAACCTGCAGCTAACATGCCAAAGTTGCGTTCATGGAATTTCTGGCTGCTGAGGGCTTGTCACAGTCACAATTCAAACACAACAGTAAGTTGTGTTGTTCTACCCTGAACGGAAGGTATTTAAACAGAGGCAAAAAAAAACAAAACTGGCTCCCACAATGGGGAGGAGAATTTATATCGCTAAATGAGTCGCACCCGGTTTTATGACCTTTCTGGCTACAATTGTGAAGTCAGTCGGTGCGGTCGGTAACTGAATCACCCAGTCATTAAGCAAATCTGGCTCCCACCCCCAGGTTGGCTTCGCTTGTCGAAAGCCAGCTGGGATGGTCACCAAGGGGACGACGCTACAACTGTTGTGAATACGGGGCCGGATGCCCAACGCCCAATTTTTTTTTATCCCATGACCGTAGAGAAACCGTGCTGGTCGTAAGTGCGAGGACTGCTGGGAAGTCACTTTTCCCAGGGCCATTGTAACTTTGAGCGGGTCGCTAAACAAAATGGTTATAAGGCCTGCTAGAAGTTGTGGCTGAGCTTCCCAGAAATATATGGACATTTTTTATTATTATTATTATTAAAAAAAGATCTTTTTTCAGAATTTCACAGAATGACAGAGTTGGAAGGGACCTTGGAGGTCATCTAGTCCAACCCCCTGCTCAGGCAGGAAACCCTATACCATTTCAGACAAATGGCTGTCCGGTCTCTTCTTAAACACTGGAAGTTTTTAAGAAGAGACTGGACAGCCATTTGCCTGAAATGGTATAGGGTTTCCTGTCTGAGCTAGGGGTTGGACTAGATGACCTCCAAGGTCCCTTCCAACTTCTTCTTCTTCTTCTTCTTCTTCTTCTTCTTCTTCTTCTTCTTCTTCTTCTTCTTCTTCTTCTTCTTCTTCTTCTTCTTCTTCTTCTTCTTCTTCTTCTTCTTCTCCTTCTCCTTCTCCTTCTCCTTCTCCTTCTCCTTCTTCTTCTTTTTCTTCTTCTTATTATTATAGATAGAGATAGAGATAGATAGAGAGAGATAGAGATAAAGATATAGAGATATAGAGATAGTATTGATCAAAGCAGTCAATTTAGCCATCTCTGCTAACTACATCAGCTTTTGCAGCCGTTCCGCCATTCTGGGGATCAAAATGTCTTTATTAGCCTGGAAGTAAAGAGGTCATCGGCCTTCAACCACGTTTCAGTTGGATTTGAACCAACTTTTTTTTTTTTTTTTGCCAAATAGTTCCCCTTTGTGCGATTCAGCTCTGCCAGGGAGCTGCAGAATTGTGTTGACATTGTGTACCACCCTCTCCCGGGCAAAAAAGAAAAAAAAAAAGTGGAATTTGAGTTTGCTTTCATTGCTGGAAAGTTATCCTGCAAGGCTGTAACTTAAAAGTAATTAAGCACTTTTTTAAAAAAAAAAATAAGTGAAAGGGAGGTCAAAATCTTTTTTTTTTTTTTTTAAAGCAACAACGCACAATGTGAGCATTTTGCAAAAAGTGGGTGGAGGAATTTTCCAGAGAAGCCAGCAGGGGTCAAGTTAGTTTATACTGCAGAAAAAAAACACGAAAACGTTTAAGAGTTCTTAGGAATTCCCGGCGCCGACTCGTTCAATTCGATGGCAACTTGAGGGTTTGGCAAAGACAGCTAGTCCTTGACTTACGACCGCAATGGAGCCCTAACTTTCCGCCACTAAGCGAAACAAGTCAGTTTTGCCCCACTTGACAACCTTCCGCGCCGCAAATCGCTGCGGTTGTTTAGTTTGTACTTAACCTGCTAAGGGAATCCACCTTTCCCCATTGAATTTGATGGACGCAAGCGTGCAACAGGGGATTGCATGACCGCCACCCCCCTTGCCCAGGACGCTGCGACCGTCATAAGTGCGAATCAGTTTGCAAGCATCCCAATTTCGATCAAGTGACCCACGGGGATGCTGCGACGGTCGTAAGTGTGAAAAACGGTCCCAAATCCTTTTTTTTTTTTTAGCGCTGCTGTAACTTCGAACTAAATGAAAGGCAATTAAAGGACTATCTGCAGCTGTGCATCACTTCCCATCTGGAACCAGCTTATTTATCATTAATTACCTTCGAGATTTGGGTGTTTTTTTTCATGTTTTAAACATGACGTTGTGGAAGCTTCGCCACTGGAAGCTTTCAAGGAGAAACTGGACTGCCATCTGTCAGAAATGGTGTCGGGTCTCCTGCTTGGTTGGGGGGTTGGACTAGATGACCTCCAAGGTCCCTTCCAACTCTGTTATTCTACTCTACTCTACTCTACTCTAATCTGTTTTCTATTTTATTCTATCCATTATTATTCTACTCTGCTCTATTCTGTTTTCTATTTTATTCTATCCATTATTCTTCTACTCTATTCTGTATTTTATTTAATTCTGTCCATTATTAATCTGTTATCCCTTCCAACTCTGTAACTCTATTCTATTCTATTCTATTCTATTCTATTCTATTCTATTCTATTCTATTCTATTCTATTCTATTCTATTCTATTCTGTATTCTATTCTATTCTTCTATTCTATTCTATTCTATTCTTATTTCTATTTCTATTGCTATATTATTATTCTATTCTATTCTTATTTCTATTTCTATATTTTTATTCTATTCTATTCTATTCTTCTATTCTATTCTATTCTTCTATTCTATTCTATTCTATTCTATTCTATTCTATTATTTCTATTTCTATTGCTATATTATTATTCTATTCTATTCTTATTTCTATTTCTATATTTTTATTCTATTCTATTCTATTCTATTCTATTCTATTCTGTATTCTATTCTATTCTATTCTGTATTCTATTCTATTCTATTCTATTCTTATTTCTATTTCTATTGCTATATTATTATTTTATTCTATTCTTATTTCTATTTCTATTTCTATATTTTTATTCTATTCTATCCTATCCTATCCTATCCTATCCTATCCTATCCTATCCTATCCTATCCTATTCCATATTCTATATTCCATTTCATTCCATTCCATGCTATGCTGTGCTATGCTATTCTTTATTCTACCCTATCCTAACCCTATCCCATCCCATCCCATCCCATCCCATCCCATCCCATCCCATTCCAATCCAGGCAGCCTCAAAAACCACTTTGGGCTTGTGTATTTCTCTCTCTCTCTGGCTGGCCAATGACCCCAGTAAATAAATATTGTGCAAGGCTTAAGGAATAAAGGGAAGTGATAAAAATGGGTTATTGCAGCGGTGATGCAAGAGCGGGGAACAGCTGGGAGAAATGAGATTGTGACTGGAAGTTAACACACCCTTTTGCAGCCTGGGGTCAAAAGGTTGCTTCGCTTCTCAGCCAAAATGGATATTAAGGAGAGAGAGAAAAAAATTCAACAATGGCCTGATTTATCAGGGCTGCAATAAATTTTCCGCTGCAATAAATCAGCGCATTGTTTTCTTCAAGCAGGAAGTGGACCCAGATGACCCAGGGTCTTTTGGGAAGAAAAAAAAAGTCCTTTTTTTTTTTTGCAGCCTACAGCGGTGATCCTTGGAGAAAATTGGCTGGTTTTGGCAACCCTGGTTTGAACCAGACGAGTCTAAAGAGATCCAGGCCTTGGGCTGGATTCCCGGGAATTCAAGGATGTGGTTTTCTGTTATTAGGAAAAGCCGCCGTTTTGCAAAGAGAAATGCAGGTAAGATTATCTGTTGGGTGGTTGTTGGTTTTTTTTTGCGAGTGTGTGCGTGCAGTCCTCGACTTGTGACCGCAAAGGAAACTTCTGTTGGCTGTCGTTAAGTGAGTCGCACGAGGTAGGTAGTCCTCGGCTTACTTAAACCCTTCGTTTAGTGGCCGTTTGAAGTTACAAAAGTCACTTATGATCATTTTTCATACTTACGACCATTGCAGCATTTCCACAACTGACTCGTACTTATGACGGTCTCAGTGTCCCAGCATCCCAGGATCAAAATTTGGACACTTGGCCAGTGACTCAGATTTACGACAGTCGTAGAGTCCCGGGGTCGCGTGATCAAAATTCAGATGCTTTGCAACTGACTCGCATTTACGACGGTCGCAGAGTCCCGGGGCCGCACGATCAAAATTCGGACGCTTGGCAACTGATTCATATTTATGACGGTCGCAGTATCCTGGGGTCCCGTGATCCCCTTTTTTGCGACCGACAAGCAAAGTCAGTGAAATTGCAATTTTTGATTTTCTTCACGTGTTTTATCCCGTCATCTGAAAAAAGGCTTCCCTTATTCAAACTCCTTAGCGTTTTCCTGTTTCGCTTCTCACACCAACATCTAAGATTCTAATTATAAATCTTATCATTCTAGTTATAATAATACTTCTGTTTCTAGCAAGGGAAGCTTTTGGTTACCCCCAATATAACTTACTTTGGAATTATAAAAATAGAGACATTTTGGAACACGGATGGGAAATTAAAATAAAAAAAAGAGAGAGAGAGAAAACAGGATACTGGTTGAACATATGGATATTAAATGCAAATGCAATTAAGTAATGTTTGGGTTTGAAAAGATATCTTAAACTGACGTTATCGATATTATCAGAAAAATGTAACAAAGATGTTGATACTCAGTTATATATAGACTTAATAACAATAAGAATTCTATTTGCCTCGTGTGGGAAAAGAGGTACCATCGGAAGAAGAGAGGAAATATTTGATGGTCCAATAATGGATCTTCTATACTCAAGAAGTTAATATAGACCACTGGATTACTAATGGACCCAGACAACACGCTGTTCATTAAGTATTTGCCTGCAAAGTTAGAGGAATAGAATAGAATAGAATAGAATAGAATAGAATAGAATAGAATAGAATAGAATAGAATAGAATAGAATAGAATAGAATTAGAAATAAGGAATAGAATAGAATAGAATAGAATAGAATAGAATAGAATAGAATAGAATAGAATAGAATAGAATAGAAGAATAGAATAGAATAGAATAGAATAGAATAGAATAGAATAGAATTAGAAATAAGGAATAGAATAGAATAGAATAGAATAGAATAGAATAGAATAGAATAGAAGAATAGAATAGAATAGAAGAATAGAATAGAATAGAATAGAATAGAATAGAATAGAATAGAATAGAATAGAAAATATGGAATGGAAATGGAAAGAACAGAACAGAACAGAATAGAATAGAATAGAAGCTGGAAGGGACCTTGGAGGTCTTCTAGTCCAGCCCCCTGCTCAAGCAGGAGAACCTATATCCTCTCAGACAGGTGGATGTCCAGTCTCTTCTTGAAAATCTCCAGTGATTAATAAAATATTTATAAAAAGAAAAAGGCCCCCAGAAGATAATACGACTGATAAAACCTTCCTTCTGGAGCAACATCATAAAAGGAAAGGAAGAGGTGGAGGGAAGAGAAGAAACGGGCACCTTCACGAACCATTTCTTTTTTTTTAGAATTATAGTATTCTTCAAAATGACCCAGAAGTTACAAAAAAAAAAAAAAAAAGAATTGTTACAACCCCCCTTATATATTTGACAGATATGTATCTTGCAGGCTTGACCGGTTTTGCGCTGGCCAATAAAGCAGTTTGATTGGCCAGCGCAACTGTTTGGTCAAGCTTGCAAGATACAAATCAGTCAGATTTGTAAGACGGGAGACGCATCCTTGAGGCCAAATTTCTGTGGTCCAAGGTGGTGGTGGTGTGGGGGGGATGTTAGGTGCTTCGGCTTCTGGCGAGATAAATTTCCTCCTGTTTCCATCCTGCAATCTTTTTTTCTTTCCTTTTTTAAGCACCGACTTTTTATTGTTTTGTCCGAGTATTAAAAAAATACGAAGGAAACCAACCTATAGGAAATTAGGGGATTTCCTTCGTATTTTTATAAGCCTAAGCACGAGAGGGGACGCGGTGGCTCAGTGGGTTAGGACGCTGAGCTTGTCGATCCGAAGGTTGGCAGTTTGGCGGGTCGAATCCCAAGTGCCGCGTAGCAGAGTGAGCGCCTGTTACTCGTCCCAGCTTCTGCCAACCTAGCAGTTCGAAAGCATGTAAAAATGCAAGTAGAAAAATAGGGACCACTACGGTGGGAAGGTAACAGCGTTTCGTGCGCCTTTGGCATCTAGTCATGCTGGCCACATGACCACAGAGACGTCCTCGGACAAGCGCTGGCTCTTCGGCTTTGAAACGGAGATGAGCACCGGCCCCTAGAGTCGGAAACGACTAGCACGCATGTGCAGGGGAACCTTTACCTTTACCTTTTAAGCACGAGAGAGCAGATATAAAGGAGAAGAGAGAGGATGTATTAAATGCTGAAATGGGAGAAATCTTGGTGACTGAATCTACAGTATGTGGCAATTACAATCCAAATAAGAATATTATATTGTACTACTAATCTGTTGGTATGGAAATGAGATAGATAGGTATCTGGGTTACTAGGTATTGGAGAGAATTGTGACCAAGGGAAATGGGGTCCCTCAGAAATTTGGAAATGATAAATTTCAAACGGTTAACTTAAATTTTAGTGCAAAATTAAAGCTGGGAAAAGTTATAAGGGGATCGATGGTTTAAAGATGGAATGTTAAAATAAATAAAATATATAAAAAGTAGTGACAAATGTAAGGAAACTACTAAATAGCTGACGGATAAAATAAGGAGTATGTTAATTTAGATAAGAGACAATCTGTGTTAAAGGAAAAAAAGAGAGGAAATTATTGGATATAACAACTGGAGATTTGTAATAATATACATATGTAGGAAATGGAACTATTGTAACCCAGACACCACGTTGCTTTTCAAAGATATAATTGTAATATTGGAAAATTAATAAAAAATTTTTTTTTTTAAAAAAAAGGAAATTAGGGGAAGGGAGGTTTCTCCTCCCAGAAGCTTCTACAGCTCCGACTAGACGGTGGGGAATGGGAGGATTTATACTCCTTGCAGAGAGCTGGTCATTTGCCTTCTTTTAGAGAGCCGTTGAGGCCGCTTGGAGGTTTGTCCCAAAGGTGCTTTTTCCAGGAGCCAACTGGACTTTCTTGTGTTTCTTTGAAGAGGTTTCGCTTCTCATCCCAGAAGCTTTCTTCATTTCTGACTGAATGGTGGGGAAGGGAAGGATTTATACTCCTTGCAGACAGCTGGTCATTTGCCTTCTTTTAGAGAGCCGTTGAGGCCACCTGGAGTTTTACCTGTGTCCTCAGAGTCACCCGAGTGGTGCAAATCACATCCTCTACCTCCAGTCTACCACACAGTCGTTTCGGTGTTTCCAAGAAGGCTCAACGCCCATTTGCACCACTCAGCTCAGCCTGAGGACACAAGATAAACCTCCAGGTGGCCTCAATGACTCTCTAAAAGGGTGCAAATGACCAGCTGCCCGCAAGGAGTATAAATCCTTCCATTCCCCCACCGTCCAGTAGGAGCCGAAGAAGCTTCTCGGCTGAGAAGCGAAATGTCTTCAAAGAAAAACCGGAAGATCCAGTTTGCCTCCTGAAAAAAAAGCACCTGAGGGCCTCAACGACCCTCCAAAAGAACGCAAATGACCAGCGATCTGCAAAGGAACATAAATCCTTCCATTTCCCCACCCTCCAGGCAGAACTGAAGAAGCTCCTGGGACGAGAAGCGAAAGGTCTTCAGAAGTAAAAACAACACGGACATCCAGCTGCTATCCCCCCGTTTTATATTAACAAAAATTGCTGTTGTCCTTTCAAATCCGAAGCGTGCAATCCTCCATCTCACCTTTTCTCCTCCTCCAGGAGCAGGAAAAGAAGAATTTTGGGAGAAGATGGAGCTCCGGGTCTTGCAGGGATGCAACGCCACCTTTGGTGTACAAAGTCCGAGTCGCCACCGGGAAGATTTGGGGTTCCGCCACCTTCGACTCCATCTCCATCACCCTGGTGGGCTTAAAGGGGAAAAGCCCTAAGCAGCTCCTGGATAAGACCGGGAAGGACTTCATCCCCGGGGCGGTGAGATTCGCACCCTGGGCTCAGGTGGGGGCAGGGGAGGGGCGGGCGAGAGGCCATCTTTAGGCTTTGCAACCTTGCAGAATTCCCTTCGCACTGGCGACTCGCCACCGTGCAGAGCGTTGTGGCTTCGCTGATTTATTATCGGTGGACTCGACGGCCACAACCACGGTTAAGGGATACTACTTTTTTTACTCTCCCCCCCCCCTGTTTTTTACGTCTTCCCTTGCTGCGGTTGTTAAGCGAATCGCTGCCATTTTGAAGCCAGGCGCGCGGTTGTGTAAGCGAACCCGGCTTTCCCCCGTTGACTTGGCTCGACGGGCAGTCGCAAAAAAGGGGATCATGTATTGCACCCCCCTCCCCTGGGACCGTCATAGATAAGAGTCAGTGGCCAAGCATCTGAAATTTTGATCCCGTGACCACGAGGAGGCTGCAACGGTCGTAAGCGTGAAACACAGTTGTAGGTCACTTTTTTCAGGGCTGTTGTAACTTTGAACGGCCACTAAACAAATGGTTGTAAGTTGAGGACTATCTACAGGTACACACCTGTCCCTTAAGTGCCTTCAGAAGTGACAAGTGAGCAGTCCACAGCATCTCGGACCCTCTGCTCCACCATCTGCTTAGGTTCTCCTGCCAAAGCAGGGGGTTGGACTAGAAGACCTCCAAGGTCCCTTCCAGTTTCTATTCCATTCCATTCCATTCCATTCTATTCCATATTCTATTCTATTCTATTCTATTCTATTCTATTCTATTCTATTCTATTCTATTCTATTCTATTCTATTCCATTCCATTCCATTCCATTCCATTCCGTATTTTCTATTCTATTCTATTCTATTCTATTCTATTCTATTCTATTCTATTCTATTCTATTCTATTCTATTCTATTCTATTCTATTCTATTCTATTCTATTCTATTCTATATTTAATTATTCTATTCTATTCTATTCTGTATTTTATTTTATTCTATTCTGTTCTGGTATATTCTCTTCTATTTCTATTCTGTTCTAATTTATATTCTCTTCTCTTATATATTTTATTATTCTATTCTATTCTATTCTAATTTCTATTCTAATATTTTATTTTATTCTATTCTGTTCTGTTGTATTCTCTTCTATTTCTATTCTATTCAAATTTCTTTTCTATTCTATTCTATTCTATTCAAATTTCTATTCTATTCTATTCTATTCTATTCTATTCTATTCTAATATTTTATTTTATTCTATTCTGTTCTGGTATATTGTCTTCTATTTCTATTCTGTTCTAATTTATATTCTCTTCTCTTCTCTTCTATATTTTATTATTCTATTCTATTCTAATTTCTATTCTAATATTCTATTCTATTCAAATTTCTATTCTATTCTATTCTATTCTATTCTATTCTATTCTAATATTCTATTCTATTCTATTCTATTCAAATTTCTATTCTATTCAAATTTCTATTCTATTCTATTCTATTCTATTCTATTCTATTCTATTCTATTCTATTCTATTCTATTCTATTCTATTCTATTCTATTCTATTCTGTATTTTATTCTTCTATTCTGTCCTGTTCCGTTCCGTTCGATTCTATTCTTACCTTTTCCCTAATTTCTTTCTTCTGGGTTAATGGGGGCCTCGACAGACAGATGTCCAACCGGTGGTGCTTCCGTCCTGCAACAGATCCTCTTCTTCCCTTAGGTGGATGACTACGAGATCCTGAGCGATCGTGACCTGGGTCCCCTGCTTTTAATCTGGCTCCACAAGGAACCGTATCAATTTTTCCCCGAGGATCCCTGGTTCTGCGACTTCGTCCAGCTGACCGCGCCGGATGGCCAGACCTTCCATTTCCCTTGCTACCAGTGGCTGGAGGGCTACCAGACCCTGGAGCTCAGAGAGGGGACAGGTGAGACCATCCAGTCCATCCCCCGTCTTGGAAAATAAAAAAATAATAATAATAACCCTGAAAGAATCCCGTAGGAGCTTCTGAAGATGTACAGGAAGTCCTTGACTTACAAGGGTTCGGTTAGCCACTCTCCATACTTCACGACGGCACTGAAAAAAGCGACTTACGACCGTTTTTCACACTTAACGGCCATTGCCGCGTCTCCCGTGCTCACGTGATCAAAACGTGAGGCGCTTGGCAACCGACTCGTATTTATGACAGTCATATTATGGTCGTAAGTTAAGGACTACCCTTCTTTTGGGAAGGGGATGCCTTATTTTATATCTCCGACGACGACTCTGCCAGGTCTTCTGTGCTGAATCAGAACTTGAATTTGATCTTCCTAAATCATCCCCACCACTGTCCGCTTTTTAATTTTTTTAAAAAAATATTATTATTATTATTATTATTATTATTATTATTATTATTATTATTTAAAAAATTCCATTTCTACATTAAACCATGTCTTGTCTAGGT
This sequence comes from Vipera latastei, assembly GCA_024294585.1. Taxonomy (NCBI): domain Eukaryota; kingdom Metazoa; phylum Chordata; class Lepidosauria; order Squamata; family Viperidae; genus Vipera; species Vipera latastei. Next base: position 135,258,899 of record CM044371.1, read on the forward strand.
ATGCAAGTATTAAAATAGAGTAATCGTGACGTTTGCAATAATAATAATAATAATAATAATAATAATAATAATAATAATAATAATAATAATAATAATAATAATAATAATAATAATAATTTTATTTGTATACCGCCCTTCTCCCGAAGGACTCAGGGCGGTGAACAGGGCAAACATATAAAAATACAAGAATACAAATATTAAAAAAGATTAAACAAGGTGCCCAGAAACTAACAACAATAAGTTAAAATGCATTAAAACAATATTAAAATCCAAACCCATCACCCATCAGGCCAGGCCGGCTTGTTCGATAATCTTATCAAAAGGCATTCGCATGCTAGAAAATAGCCATCAAATGATTAAAAATAGCCTTAACATTAGTTATATCGCAGTTAAAAAGCATTTACTAATCCGTTACAAATCTCGGTCGCTTAATCCACATGTTCTCATATTTCCAACTTTCTGACCTCTGTTTCGATCAGCTAACCATTGGCAAAATAAATCCCATGTCATGTAATATTCCGTTTCTTACTTTTTCTTTAATTTTTAACGTTAACCTATCCGTTTCTGCGCATTCCAATATTGTTTTAATTTAACGACAACAAACAAAAACAGCAACAACAACAACAACAACAACAACAACAACAACAATAATAATAATAATAATAATAATAATAATAATAATAATAATTTTGGAAGGGACCTTGAAGGTCATCTAGTCCAACCCCCTGCTCAGGCAGGAAACCCTGTACCATTTCAGACAAATGACAATATTCTCCTCTCCACTTCTGAGGAATAGGAAGGTTTTGTTTTTTTTCCCCCAGAGTTAGCCCCGCCCCCTTGCTGGTGGATCTGAGAACCCTGGCAGAAACCTACGCGCGATTCGAACCCAGTGCCCAGAAGGACATTGTCCTTCCTTTTTTTGTCTCTGCCAGGCAAATTGATCTGTGATGATGGTCAGAACCCTTGCCTCCTGGGACACAGGACAGAGGAGCTGAGAAACAGGCAGGACACCTACAGGTAAGGCTTTCCGGAGCTGGTTTTTTATTTTTATTTTTTTAAAAAAACCCATCCCTTTTATTCCGATGCAAGAGACTTGCAGGCCCGAGCACACTCACACCCCCGCAGCGCGCACAACACACCGCAGCCTCCTCTCTGCAAACAGTCTTGCAAATACCCTTTCCGCCGACATGTGTAAACGCGATTTAGGCCTGCGTGTCTGTGGACGGTTGTTTTGTCCGATTTTGAAGTTGGCTCGGGCCGCTGACGTTTCCGTTATAAGGTCTCCCCGATTTACGGACGGTTTTATAAAAGCGCCTCGACTCTCGCAACGGTTCAAAATTACCATGATTCTGGGGAAGGGGGAAAAAAAAATTCAGGTCCTCGCACTTATGACCGCTCCTCTCACTTATGACCAACTTCAAATTTATGGCTGGCCATCCTGTTTATGACCGTTGCAGCGTCCCCGGGGCCTTTTGCGAACTTTCCAGAATTCCGAACCTGCTGAATTCGCTTAACAATCACGGCAAAAATGGTCGTAAAAGGAAGCACGACTCGCTTAATGACCGACTCGCTTAGCGAGAGCGGTTCTGGCCCCAATTGTGCTTGTAAGTCTGGAATGGAGAGGGGAAAGTAGGGAGGAGAAGGAAGGAAAGGGATTTTCTCCAAAAAAAATTCACAGTTAGTGGCTTACTCGGGAGGCGTCTTAAAGCTGCAACTGTCATATCTGGTGTACTTGCCGTAAAGCTAAAAGATTTTGGTCAAAACTACACATACGGTTGGGGGAAAAAATAACTAAAAAACACATAGATTTTAAGCCAGAACTGTTTCTGTTAGGCCTAATAGGAGGAAACTATGAGAAAGATTGTATATACTTAATTTTGCACGTATTAACTGCAGCAAGAATTGTATTTGCCCAATATTGGAAAATATGAAAACTTACCAACAGAAGAACAACTAATTAAGAAAATTTTAGATTGTGCAGAAATGGACAGATTGACATTAAAGGATGAAAGAGAAAGAAGACTCGGTGTACTTTAGAACTTGGGACAATTTTTATCAATGGCTAGAAAAACGAGTTAGCGAGAAAGGAACGTGATATGTAACATTGAATATATATTAGTAAGAAGACTATTGAGTGATTAACATATTGATGATGATAATATAGAAATTAATTATTGCTCATTGTTTTTTTAAAATACATGAACCCAGACAACATGCTGTTTGCTAACTATTAAGAATGTTTTTTAAAAAAACATCCTAACCCTATAAACATTAATTATATCTATCTATCTATCTATCTATCTATCTATCTATCTATCTATCTATCTATCTATCTATCTATCTATTTATCTATCTATCTATCATCTATCTATCTATGTATATCTATCTATCTAACTATCTATCTATCTCTATCTCTACACATATATCTCTATATCTCTATATATCTATAGCTATCTCTATCTGTCTATATACATCTATCTATATCTATCTACCTATCCATCTTTATCTATCTATCTATCTCTATCTACATCTATCTATATTTATATCTATCTATCTATCTATCTATAAAGGGACGCGGTGGCTCAGTGGGTTAGGACGCTGAGCTTGTCGATCAGAAGGTCGGCAGTTTGGCGGGTCGAATCCCGAGTGCCGCGTAACAGAGTGAGCGCCTGTTACTCGTCCCAGCTTCTGCCAACCTAGCAGTTCGAAAGCACGTAAAAATGCAAGTAGAAAAATAGGGACCACTCCGGTGGGACGGTAACAGCGTTCCGTGCGCCTTTGACGTCTAGTCATGCCGGCCACATGACCACGCTCGTCCTCGGACAAGCGCTGGCTCTTCGGCTTTGAAACAGAGATGAGCACCGGCCTCGAGAGTCGGAAACGACTAGCACGCATGTGCGGGGGAACCTTTACCTTTATCTATCTATCTATCTATCTATCTATCTATCTATCTATCTATCTATCTATCTCTCCATCTCTATATCTATCTTATCTATCTATATCTATCTATCTATCTATCTATCTATCTATCTATCTCTCCATCTCTATATCTATCTTATCTATCTATATCTATCTATCTATCTATCTATCTATCTATCTATCTATCTATCTATCTATCTGCAACTGTCACATTTTGTTGCGGTTTCCACTTTCTTTAATCTTGTTCTGTTTGGTCCTGTAAAAGTCTCTTGGGACCCGCCGGGATGGCTGCTGTGAAAACTAGGCTGAAAATGAATTTAATCTCTCCCTTTGAAACGCAAGGTGGGCCGAATTCGCCCCCGGCTTGCCTCGGTGTGTGGCGGTGGAGACCGTGGACGAGATGAACACCAACATCAAGTTCTCCTTAACCAAGATGAGCACATTCATGGTCCGCTCAAAACTGACGTGAGTCCCGGCTCCGGAACGGGATGGGGGAGTCCCTGGGGCTCTCGCTCAGCTGGGGGGGGGGTCTCCTTGCAGACCTTCCATGACCCAACTAGGGAACCTTGTCAGTGCTAGAAGGGAGGGGGGTCTGCAGAGGGGAGGAGGAGGAGGAGGAGAAGTATGATTGGTGGCTTTCTTGAAGATGTTTCATGAGTCAGCTAGGTGACAGTGATAGAAGGAGTAGGGTTTCTGGAGAGGAGGAGGAGGAGGAGGACTGTGGGGGTCCTTGGTGCTCTCTGAGCTTGGCTGTTTTCCTGCAGTCATTTCATGGCCCAACTAGGGAATGTCATCAGTGCTAGAAGGGAGGAGGAGGAGGAGGAGGAGGAGGAGGAGGAGGAGGAGGAGGAGGAGGAGGAGGAGGAGGAGGAGGAGGAGGAGGAGGAGGAGGAGGAGGACAACGACGACTGTGGTCCTTGGTGCTCTCTGAACTTGATTATTTTCCTTGCAGAAGTTTCATGGCCCAACTAGGGAACATCATCAGTGCTAAAAAGGAGGAGGGAAGAGGAGGAGGAGGAGGAGGACTGTGGGGTCCTTGGTGCTCTCTGAGCTTGGCTGTTTTCCTGCAGTCATTTCATGGCCCAACTAGGGAACCTCATCAGTGCTAGAAGGGAGGAGGAGGAGGAGGAGGAGGAGGAGGAGGAGGAGGAGGAGGAGGAGGAGGAGGAGGAGGAGGAGGAGGAGGACTAATGGATCCTTGGTGCTCTCTGAGCTGGGTGCTTTTCTTGCAGACGTTTCATGACCCAACTAGGGAACATCATAAGTGCTAAAAAGGAGGAGGAGGAGGAGGAGGAGGAGGACTGTGGGGTCCTTGGTGCTCTCTGAGCTTGGCTGTTTTCCTTGCAGACGTTTCATGGCCCAACTAGGGAACATCATAAGTGCTAAAAAGGAGGAGGAGGAGGAGGAGGAGGAGGACTGTGGGGTCCTTGGTGCTCTCTGAGCTTGGCTGTTTTCCTTGCAGACGTTTCATGGCCCAACTAGGGAACCTCATCAGTGCTAGAAGGGAGGAGGAGGAGGAGGAGGAGGAGGACTGTGGGGTCCTTGGTGCTCTCTGAGCTTGGCTGTTTTCCTTGCAGACGTTTCATGGCCCAACTAGGGAACCTCATCAGTGCTAGAAGGGAGGAGGAGGAGGAGGAGGAGGAGGAGGAGGAGGAGGAGGAGGAGGAGGAGGAGGAGGAGGAGGACTAATGGATCCTTGGTGCTCTCTGAGCTGGGTGCTTTTCTTGCAGACGTTTCATGACCCAACTAGGGAACAACATCAATGTTAGAAGGGAGGAGGAGGAGGAGGAGGAGGAGGAGGACTGTGGGGTCCTTGGTGCTCTCTGAGCTTGGCTGTTTTCCTTGCAGACGTTTCATGACCCAACTAGGGAACCTCATCAGTGCTAGAAGGGAGCAGGGTTTGCTCTCTGAGCTTGGTGGTTTTCTTGCAGGCATTTCATGACCTGACTAGGTAACATCATCAGTGCTAGAAGGGAGGAGAAGGGGGGGAGGAGGAGGAGGAGGAGGAGGAGGAGGAAGACTGTGGGGTCCTTGGTGGTCTCTGAGCTTGGCTGTTTTCCTTGCAGACGTTTCATGACCCAACTAGGGAACCTCATCAGTGCTAGGAGGGAGGGGGGTTGTTCCCTTTTTATGTACCAGCGGCTCATGTAGACCCAGCGAAGGAATCTCCCACCGAAGGCTGACAGGGAAAGCCTTTGAATTTGTCATTCCTTTCACTCGCTTGTGAAGAAAAACGGTTCACCCTGATCCGGCAACCGAAGGGCGATCCGGATTCACTCCCTCTCCCTTTCTCCTTGGGTCCCCAGGCGGCTGGAGTTCAGGTTAAAAGGCTTAATGAACTACCAGGAATCCTGGAGAAGACTCGAGGACATCCGCAAGATTTTCTGGTTCAACAAGACTTTGGTTTCAGGTTGGTATGCAAGGAGAAGGAGGAGCAGGAGGGCGACGAAGGACAAAATGCGGCATGTAGGGAGTGGCTAAAATGTGCCCTGACCCAATTCCCTGAACACAACAGACGTGCCAATAAACCTCCAACGTTCCTTTCGTTCGGGAGTGCCCACCGTTTCACGCAGCTGGCTGTGGAAAGTCCTTTTGTTGCCTCCCAGGCAACGGCTCTCGCTCCCTTTTCTCCTGCAGGGACCTCCCAAAACCCCAGAGTTAATCACACTCTCTCAGCACGCTTGCAGCGAGCGTCCTTCGGGCAAGCTGGCTCTCCTCCAGCCCAAGGCGCACATACATGCTCAGAAGGCGCTCCCGACTCCTGCCGCCACTTGGAAACTCTGGCAAGTTTCCAAACAGGAGTAGTTCCAACTACTGCCGACCGGCAGGGAGACGAGTGCCTATTCGTCACCGCGCTTGCCTTTTACCCACCCCTGAGGGCAGGGCTGGGATTCAAATAGGTGAACGGCCAGTTCTCTGTGTGGATGGCGCTTCCGGAAATGCAACAAGAAATGAGCTACTGGTTCTGCCGAACTGGTGCGAACTGGCTGAATCCCACCACTGGCCGAGGGTCTCTTAGCAGCGGTGACTCTTCCGCCCCGAAGACCAGCCCGTAGCCTCTCGCTTTCTCCTCGGCCTCTGCCACGCCCGTGCATCAATCACTGGCCCCATGCTATCCTCCTCTCCTGAATCACTTGCCTCCAGGCGTGGAGGTCTCAGCCGTTCCGTCTGGGGACCGGCGGAGGGCCCAGGCTCTGCCACTATCCCTGGCTGCGACCTCTCCAGTCCTTCGTCCCCATTGGAGCTTTCAGATGGCCATGACACTGGGACCAACGTCCACCCCTGTGCTTCCTCCTCTGAGTCGGCCGTGGAGTCCTCCAGCGGCCGACAGGCCCCGTGGAAGAAGCAACGTGGGCCATGTACAGAACATGGAGCTCCAGAATTGAGAGGCTTTAAAGATGGGTAGACTTCAGCTCCCAGAATTCCCCAGCCAGACTTCTTTAAGATGGGTGGACTTCAACTCCCATAATTCCAAAGTCACCCTGCTTTAAGATGGGTGGACCTCAACTCCCATAATTCCAACGTCAGCCTGTTTTAAGATGGGTGGACCTCAACTCCCAGAATTCCCCAGCCAACCTGCTTTAAGATGAGTGGACTTCAACTCCTAGAATTCCCCAGCCAGCCTGCTTTAAGATGAGTGGACTTCAACTCCCAGAATTCCCCAGCCAGCCTGCTTTAAGACAGGTGGACTTCGATTCCCAGAATTCCCCAGCTTGCCTGCCTTAAGATGGGTGGGCTTCAACTCCCATAATTCCAAAGTCAGCCTGCTTTAAGATGGGTGGACCTCAACTCCCAGAATTCCCCAGCCAACCTGCTTTAAGATGGGTGGACCTCAACTCCCAGGATTCCCCAGCCAGCCTGCTTTAAGATAGGTGGGCTTTGACACCCAGAATTCCCCAGCCAGCCTGCTTTAAGATAGGTGGACTTCGATTCCCAGAATTCCCCAGCTTGCCTGCCTTAAGATGGGTGGGCTTCAACTCCCATAATTCCCCAGCCAACCTGCTTTAAGATGAGTGGACCTCAACTCCCAGAATTCGCCAGCCAGCCTGCTTTAAGACAGGTGGACTTTGATTCCCAGAATTCCCCAGCTTGCCTGCCTTAAGATGGGTGGGCTTCAACTCCCATAATTCCAAAGTCAGCCTGCTTTAAGATGGGTGGACCTCAATTCCCAGAATTCCCCAGCCAGCCTGCTTTAAGACGGGTGGACTTCAATTCCCAGAATTCCCCAGCTTGCCTGCCTTAAGATGGGTGGGCTTCAACTCCCATAATTCCAAAGTCAACCTGCTTTAAGACGGGTGGACTTCAACTCCCAGAATTCCCCCACCACTGTGGAAAACATTAAACTACTGAGTATTGAACTTTAGTTGACTCAACCTTATTTACAAGACTCTAGTCAATTAAAGTTCAATGCTAAATTGGAGCCCAATAAGGGTCAACAGAATTCAGGAGCTGGAGGTGAACCGTTTGTGGCAATGTAACGATTCTAAGTTCATGACACACTTAATTCCACCTCCAGCTGTGCCTGCTCTTTTTCTTGGATGTTGTGAAAGGACAGACAGTTGTAACGCTGCAACTTTGACTTACTAGTGGAATAACAGCGTTGGAAGGGACCTTGTCCAACTTGTTGGTCCTCCCTTCTTCGTGGTCCAGCCTGACCTTCAAGATCTTCGGCGCGGACCTCAACAATCCATCGGAAAGTCACCTCCTATTTTGCTTTCGATCCCCTCTGACTCTCCAGAACACGTGGCTGATCACTGGGAAGAAGACACGTTTTTTGGCTACCAGTATCTGAACGGGGTCAACCCTGTGGTGATTGAGAAGTGCACCGAGATCCCGGCCAATTTCCCTGTGACCCAGGAGATGGTCGCCGAGTCCCTTGGAAAATCCACCACTCTCTCGGAAGAAATGCAGGTGACTGGGTGTGGTTTCTAGCTTTCTCTTGTGAATTGTAGCTGCGCTTCCCCAAGAACCACACTAGGGTTGGGTTGACCTAGTGACTTTCTCAGTGGAGGAACTGGAGAATCTCCAAGGAGAAGTAGTAGAGGGAAGATGGTGGTTGCGACTCCACCCCTGAAGCCACCATCTTGACCTTCTGATCTTTCTGAAGCCATCCTCTTGACTTCTGAACTTCCTGAAGACACTGTTGACCTTCTGATCTTTCTGAAGCCATCCTCTTGACTTCTGAACTTCCTGAAGACACTGTTGACCTTCTGATCTTTCTGAAGCCATCCTCTTGACTTCTGAACTTCCTGAAGACACTGTTGACCTTCTGATCTTTCTGAAGCCATTCTCTTGACTTCTAATCTTTCTGAAGCCATCCTTTTGACTTCTGAACTTTCTGCTGACCTTCTGATCTTTCTGAAGCCATCCTCTTGACTTCTGAATGTGCTGAAGACACTGTTGACCTGATCTTTCTGAAGCCATCCTCTTGATTTCTGATCTTTCTGAAGCCATTCTCTTGACTTCTAATCTTTCTGAAGCCATCCTTTTGACTTCTGAACTTCCTGCTGACCTTCTGATCTTTCTGAAGCCATCCTCTTGATTTCTAATCTTTCTGAAGCCATCCTCTTGACTTCTGAACGTCCTGAAGACACTGTTGACCTGATCTTTCTGAAGCCATCCTCTTGATTTCTGATCTTTCTGAAGCCATCCTCTTGATTTCTAAACTTTCTGAAGCCCCCATCTTGACCTTCTGATCTTTCCGAAGCCATCCTCTTGACTTCTGAACTTCCTGAAGCCCCCATCTGGACCTTCTCATCTTTATGAAGCCCCCATCTGGACCTTCTCATCTTTATGAAGCCCCCATCTGGACCTTCTCATCTTTATGAAGCCCCCATTTTGACCTGATCTTTCTGAAGCTTCTTGACCTTCTGATCTTTCCCCATGGACACACATGAACATCTCCTTGTTGCGGGCTGCATTTTGGCTGTGAAGGTGAGCTGTTTTCCCAATGAGAACAAGGACCTCCCTAACTTCTTTCTTTCTTCTGTTTAAAGAAGGGGAACCTCTTCCTAGTGGACTACAAGATCCTCCAAGGCATCCCGACCAACGTCATCCAAGGGGAACAGCAGTACCTGGCCACTCCTTTGTGCCTCTTCCACCAGGGCCCATCTGGGGATCTCGTACCCATAGCCATCCAGGTAAACCCACTTTGATTAACCCAGCTTGAGAAAGAGTTGGGTCCACTGAACCTCGACACGGTTGAAGAGGAACACCTCAAGATGGTTAAAGGTCTTCTTGACCACAACAACATTGGTACTGGCAGGTCTACCTCCACACAACCTCTTTTGACACTGTAGAGGTCATTCCAGATACCCAAGGGGTATCTGACCTGGATTCGAAATTCTGACGGTTATTCCACCTTCGTCTGCAGCGTTCCCCGATCGTTCCGTGTTATGACCGTTTTGCAGAAAAACCAGCATTTACTCCTGGTTTTCAGGAAAAACGTACCCCCTAGTGCAGAGGTCACCAGCTTTTTCGTGCTGGTGGCCCGGAAGGAAAGGGAGCAGCTGGGAAAGTGTGTGTGTGTGTGTGTGTGTGTGTGTGTGTGTGTGTGTGTGTGTGTGTGCATGCGAGCGGGGCCGCACGCATCTGCACGGGGCCTAGCGGCCTGTTTGTGCGTTGGCACAGGGGCCAGCCGCCGCTAGCACACGTGCAAATGGGCTGTGCAACTCGCACGGGGCCAGCGGCCCTGTTTGTGCAGGCGCTATGCGCCACCACTAGCACCCGCGCACATGCACAAATGGGCCACAAAAGCTGCACACGCTCTTGGCCCTGTTTGCGTGGGCGCTGGCCCCCGCCACTAGCCCCATGCGCGTGCGCAAATGGGTCTGCAGGTGCTAGCGTGAGTGGGGGTGAGTGCATGCACACAGACGTCCCGTGGCCCGGTGGCCAGCAGGCCCCCGCTCGGTAGTGGGCTGCGACAGATAGGTTGGGGACCCCTGCCCTAGTGACCCATTGGTTCGCTTAACGATTTCAGACAAATCTCTTCTTTTACATCTATCATTCTTTCTTTTCTTCCTTCTCTCAGCTCAGCCAAATCCCCGGCCCCCAGAGTCCCATCTTCCTTCCCACTGACCCACGCTGGGATTGGACCTTGGCTAAGATGTGGGTCCGTAATGCCGATTTCCACGTCCACCAGAACATCTCCCACCTGCTGAAGACCCACCTGATGGCCGAGGTCTTCACCATGGCTACTCTACGGCACCTCCCCATGTGCCACCCAGTTTTCAAGGTATGGACCCATTGCTGTCTCACGTGGGTTCTGGTGCAGGTAAACAGCCAGCCCCCAGGAATCGTGGGCACTCTGGAGCTTTTCAAGAAGAGGCTAGATAGTCACCTGTCTGAGATGGTACTATAGGTTCTCCTGCTTGAGCAGGGGGCTGGACTAGAAGACCTCCAAGGTCCCTTCCAGCTTCTGTTCTGTTCTATTCTGTTCTGCTCTGCTCTGCTCTATTCCTACTTTACTCTACTCCTATTCTACTCTACTCCTACTTTACTTCTATTCTATTCTATTCTACTCTATTCCTACTATACTCTATTCTATTCTATTCTATTCTATTCTATTCTATTCTATTCTATTCTATTCT